>JAUMHE010000009.1:516680-534149 GCA_032359235.1 Enteromius mattozi | reverse complement strand
TTCGGTCTGACGTGGTCTGTGGCGTTCTTCAGTTATGGAGCGATGCTCATTCCCTCATATTACATATTCACCGTGTTAAACTCGTTTCAGGGTGAGAAACAATCACATGCAGCAGTACATTTGGGCCCATATTCACAAAACATTTGATTTCACCACTAAGAGTTCTCCTAAATAGCAGTAAAAGTTTTTAGCCAAGAGTCTCTTAAAACCTATTCACAAAGCAGCTGAGACAAACTTATCAAGGAACAGAGAGAAGTCTTGAAGGGTTGACCTTATTGCTATGGATGATGTCAGCATGCTTATTAACTATGCGCACAGTGATTGGCTGATAAGAGAGGGGAGGAGTCTCTTGGAGATATTTAAATATTATATATAAAAAAAGTTAATAAGTACATTCAAATAAAGATTTTAAAATGCAGACTAAGTGTAACTAATAACGCATAAGCTCATTATCGTCAATTATTTCTAAAATGTATATTTTGAGGCAGATTGCTGCAACAGTCATTTTAGGATAGTTGTGATTGCTCCTAACATTGCACTGGTTTAGGGGCTAGTGTTAGTGGTAAAGCGCTTTGTGAAATACTCTTACAGGAGCACTAAATATAGGACTGACACATCAACTATTTTAAAGATTTTCTCCTAAATCGGCGAGCTAGGAGCTACTTTTAGCCTTAAGGTGTTTTGTGAATACGGGCCCTGGTTTAGTACAACACTTCTATTTTTTAATGGAAGAATATTCTGTACTTTTTTTAATAAAAGGAATTGTATTTCCAGTTGCATTTTCTAAAAATCACAAATCTTAAATTATGTTTGCATTAATGCTTTGGCGAACACACAGTGACTGCCACATTTCAAATTGAAAAAGCAAAGTCCATTTGCAACTACATTTCCCATGTTTTATGAGCTATGACCCTGGCATATTTAAATAGCAATATTAATTACCACATTTGCTTTTCCACTTTCTCTGTGTCAGAGACAGTCGTGCAACCTGCCAAAAGTCAAATGGAATCACAATCCTTTTGCATTTGAATTTCTTACGTCTTCATGGAAAGCTGCCAATAAATGTGAGGGGGCGGGACTATACTAGGGGGCGTGTTAGTATGGTGAGCATGATTTCACCAAGTACAAGATGTTTCTGCTGGAACAACATGGCAATCAACCAATCAGATTTGAGGGATAATTTTTTAGGAAATATTACTTTTAAGCTTATGATCAGGGTTAGGTGCTCGTGTCGAATGCTTTGATCAGTGGAGGTAATCAATAAAGACTCTGCTAAAGATAGCTGCTACTCGTGCCTGTGTAAATGAACAAGCAACCTTCTCTGCACAAAACACAATTCTCTCTTTTTTACCCCAAATGCAGAGATTATACCCAGCTAACAGCGGGGGCACCATAGGTCAATACTCACAAACGCTCCAGAATATTCTTCCATCATCAATATCACCAATAATTTCTAATTCATTCTATTTTATTATTTATTTATAATAAAAAGATATTGGAGTTTCATTATTTCTGGTCAGATTACAAATTATTCAAATGACTTTAATCATATCGGGAATGTATCTGAATTATTTGAAATCAGTTTCTCTGATTCTTTTTTTTTTTCAGGGTTTTTCCTCTTCCTGTATTACTATCACATTCACAATGACATCGCGGGTCATTTCTCAGATGATCCAGAAAGCACAGACACCACCACAATCATCGCTCAATCCAGCATTAACTCTATGGAAAATATTTATAACTAGCATAATTAAGACAGAACCATTTTTTTGTATTAGACTATATTTTTCTTAGATTAGCATGTAAATAAAAATTATGATTCCCTTGGGCGAAAAAAGTCTGTTGATCATTACTAAAATCTTATACAGGGATTGAATTGTGCCTCCAATTCTCTGATATGCTCTGTTTGGTCATATTTGATTTATTGAGTGTTATAATCATCCATGTGGGATCATGTGTGTGTCATGTAAAGGAGGCGAGGGAGCTTACGGAGTTAAATTCAAGGCTTTTATTTAAGAACACACAGAGCGTAAACAGACAGACAGGATCAATACCGGCAACCATTAATATCAAAGGCGAGGTAGAGGTGTAATCAAAGTCCGATGCGTGGGTCGAGCGAGGGGTAAACAGGATCCAAAGAAGAGCAAGACGAGAGCGGAGGTCCGGGGGCAGGCGTGGTCGATAACAGTAAATCCAAACAGAAAGAGAACACGAATGAAACGCAGACCGGGTTGACAGTGTAATGAACCGTGAAGACAGACAAACACATCCGGGGTCTTATACACAAGAAACTAGGTCAGAGGGTGGAGACTTGCAATGAAACACCATGACAACAGATGAGTGGGCGGAGACAAGAGTTAGTGAGATACAGTCCATGAAAACAAACATAAAACACAGAGAGATCGCTGGGCACTGAAGTGCCATCCCCTGATCTGGGCTGGCACATCCAGCTGACTGTGACAGTGTGTGTCAGAGCAACTCAACACTGAACCTTGTTCAGAAAAATTGTATTTTTATCTTTTATCGTTAAGATGAATGTCAACATGCCTTCAGAATGAATTCAGATATTTGCATGGGTATTATATAAAGCAGCATGCTAAAATTAGCACACACAGATGTGAAACATATTTGAATACTAAAAACACACACAGTCAGAAACAGTGAATCCATTAGTTTTATGTTGCTTATGATTCTATGTTATATTTCTAATGGAGTAAATAAAATATATATTTTTATTAATCATGGTGAATTGACTCCAAAATCATTTATTCAGTCACACTTGAGTCACACTTATAAATATACAAGTTCATTAGGTCATGAAATATCAGAACAAACGCTAATGTGAAAAAGGTGCACAATAAACACCAACAGTGTGTAAAAATTTAGCTTTTATTAGCATCATTTCTGCTATTGTTAAATATTTGTTTTCTATATTTTATATATTGAGTTACACTTTATTTTGATAGTGCACTTTAGACATTCTACTAACTATAACTACATGCCAACTAATTCTCATTAATTCACCACTACATGTCTACTAACCCTCAGAGTAGACTAGTTAGGGTAGGTTTAGGACGAAGAATAAGTTGACATATACTTACAAAGTTTGTAGTATGTTGTGGACCCATCAAGGTCTAGTTGCTAGTTACCTGAACTGTACCTGAATAACCAAATACTGCAGCTAGAGCCCAAATAAACATGATTTGCATGTTTTCAGATGAACTGTCCAGCCGCTCATAGTCAAACAGCTTTATATGTGGATGCATCAAGCTCTGTCAACTCCTGGACTGTGGATTTCAGCTCAAGAATGTAATAAAAATTATTATATATTTATGTTCTTTGTCTGAGAAAAAATCAACTCTTGTGTCTCTATCAGGTCGCTGTCTCTGGGAATTATGTCTCGTCTAAAGCAGAATTTGCTGTGGCTGATGATCATCTGTTGTGCTTCATGTCAGATAAGTACGTTGCTTTAAAAAAAAGCATTCATTAACTTAAAAATAATTATATGCCAATGAATACATTGTTTTCATACATATACATATACATATACATATATATATATATATATATATACATTATTATTTAACAGTCTAATAATGTTGTGTTCGTGCAGCCTGCTCAGAAAAACTCATAATCCAAGTCAATTCGACAGATCAGTGTTTCTGGAATGAAAGTAACTCAACAGTTTCAGGTAGATGTGAAATACACTGCTTACATGACTGTGTGAATAATGCAGATTTATTACCTGAGAAGAGATTTATTATCTGAGAAGAGATTTATTACCTGAGAAGAGATTTATTACCTGAGAAGAGATTTATTATCTGCGAGCACCTGAGTCAACAAACTCATTGAGTTCATTTCTGTTTCTCTTTTAGATATAAAATGGAAGTGTCTGACAGCTCAAGAACCAACAGGACCTGTCAAACTAAATATCTCTTCTCTCGGTAAAACCTGCTTACATTTTATTTATAAACCACTCTTAAGTTTAAAGCCATTTTAAAAGTTAATGTTTTCTGTGGTTTCAGGACAATGCAGATCATACAGTTTCAACACAAAACAGGAGGAGAATTATGAAATCAGAATGAATGAACTAGTTGAAGGAATAAAACTGTTATTGACAAATGCATCCAATTATCTGTTTTCAGTCAAGTTTTCATCAGGTGTGTTTCGTTCTGAAACAGACAAAATATTAATGTTGAAGGCCGTGCTCTTTTGTTCTTTTTAGTGCACAATATACCTTACAGTCGCACACACTTACAGCTGTTTGATTGGAGTCTGAATATTAGCTCTGTAAAGATATCTTAAGAAAGTGAATCTTGTTTCATCTCTTCTCTTTTACAGAAACTGAGACTTGCCAGGCACAGGGTGGTATAATGAGCATCAGCGCCAGAATTTCACAGACAGGTAAGATAAGATTTATTCCCTGATTGATAACCTTTATAGAACATATATTAATCATTAATTAAAAATTTAAATAAACTCCTAATTTGATGCTTATTAATAGTTATTAATGTAATCGATCAGATTAAGGGATCCAGAATATGATTAGGCAGAATATGGCATTAATATGTGCTTTAAAAGTACCAATAAATAGTAATTACCATGCTAATAAACAACTAGTTAATAATGAGAAGTGGACTTTAACCCACTGTTTTACTGCTTTTAATTTAAGTTTACGTCTTCAATTTATGGCAGAACAGTTATTGTTGTTCTGTGCATTATTTAATTTACATAATTATTCTGTGTTATATTTTTTAGATGTAAATAACAAAGAAAGAATAGTTTAATATACAGGTCTTAACTGTTAGGGTTAGATATAAGACTATTTTATGTTAACATCTAGACATAAGTATATATGTATATGTTTTTATAAAATTGGATTTACATGAAATGTCATGCCATTTATATTACCTAAGAAGTTAAAGTAAATACGTTAGAAAACATTAGTGCATATTTAATAGCCTGCATTAGCGGAGTAAGAACGTAGTCACACACCGGTGGAGAAGTGCAGTGCCTCACAGGTATCCCACCCAGTTCAAGACATAAAGGTTAACTTCAGAAATTAACAAAGATGCATTGATGAGTTTGAAGTATGGTAACAGAGCAAACGGAAAGAGAAAGTGCAGTCTATGGTTATTAACTCCATATAAAGCATACGGACAGAAAGACAAAGGTTGTGCTGAAAGATATAAGGCTACGTAATCTTCCAGCCTAGGATAAGGTCATTATGAACACATAATTTGGGACAAATATATTATGGAAAACCATGTGAGTGGTGCTCTTTGGTGTGGCCCGAGTCACCGCAGACGGTCTTTTAACTTTACCGTCATGTTGTTCAGCTGAATGTTCAAAGCTAACTGTTCACTACAACATTCACAAAATAAAAAACAACACTGAAATAAGAGCGTGCAGTTTCTCTCTCAATCAGATGCGTGTGAAAGTTGTGTTGGTTACTACAGCAACAGAGTATTCTTTCAGAATCATCATGAGTCCATGGGGGTATAGCCAATCACAGACATCTCTTTTGATTTCTTGACTGCAAAGTCCAATTAGAGGTGTTTAAGTGTAAGTGTTCTTTCAAAGTGAGAAAGATTTAAACCTTTAACAAGCTAGATGCTTAAAAAAGAGCAAAATATCTGTAAAAAAAAAAAAAAAAAAAAAACACTTAAAGTGCTTCTAGTGTTTTTTTCTTTTTTGATTTTTTTTAACAATTGTGATTCACTTTAAAAAAAAAAAGGTTTTAAAGTTAATTCTCATAAACTGTTGGCAGGTGTTTTGAGTAAAGCAATATTTACTTTATATTAGGTGGCCTTAACTTCTGTACTTACATTTACATTAATGGTAACACTTTATTGTGATGGTTCCTTTTGAGCATTCTGTTGACAATTAGCAATGTTGCACCTACATGTTAACTAACTCTCATTAGATTGTTAATAGTCTCCCTGATCAATATCTGCTGATCTCCCAACAGACACTCTACTGACTATAAGTAACTTTGCAAGTAGATGTCAGCTTGTATTAACCCTAACCCTACCAGTCTACTAATACTCTACTACTAACACTCTAATGAGAGTCAGTAGATATGTATGTGCAATGTTACTTATAGTCAACAGAATATGCTAAAGAGATCATCAAAATAAAGTGAAAGCGAATTAATAATTTGATACAATGCACTTATTGTGTACATAAATGTTTTTACACTTATATTAAAAAAAAAAAAACCCTATATGCAGGTATCTGTAATTAATTTCAGATTATAATTACACTGTTGACTCATCCCTTACACCTTAACCTACCCTCACCACCAAACCCGTCCCTAACTTTACCCGTATCCCACCTCGATAGCAGCAAAAGTGATTTGCAATACAACATAAACATAATATATACTGTAATTAATTATTTTTTGTAAGTACATAGTAGTTAAGCCCACCTAATATAAAGTGTAACACAATAATTCAATTACATTTTAGACAGTTCTCTAAAGAATATTACCATTCAGTGCAGAACTTTTTCACATGCATGATTTCATAATTATGTTCAATTATGTGTTGTCATGATCTCTTAAGGATGTCAGAACATTTATCCTGTTGATCCTGGAGAGAAATGTAGAAACGCCCTATATAACAATGATATATGCCGCGGTAAGTCTGCAAAAAACTAATAAGTATAGATTTAATCTGCTTTTCAGTAGTTGTTTCTTTTGCCTTTCTCTTTCTTTCACACTCATTAAGATTTGATTTCAGAATTCAGAATAAAAAAATATAGTACAACATGTGAACTTTTTCTTTCCTCTAGTGAAAAATCACTAAGCATGCTGAGTAATTAACAAGTTTAAAATGTTCATTTAGTGTTTTAAATGATCAGTTAGTGAATGCATGACAAAATCAACCTAATTAGACTGTCAGTAATAAATGTGAGAACATACAGTGTTTCCTGGTTTATAAATAACCAACATACATTAGAACATTAGTTTCGTTATTTTCTTGTTCTGTTGAAGGAAAAGAAGGAAGCAGATATATTTTGCATGTAAATGGGAGTGAATGGATGTGTGTGACCTGCGTCGATGGAAGATCAACCACTGTTACATCACTGTCGCACACCACTTCTCATAATTCAACTTTCAGTGCAACAACACATACAACAACTGACAAACCCATTATCACTGTCAAACCACCTGAGATAACTTACAATATTACAGTCGAGCAAAACAGAGAGGTTGGATATACTGAACCGTCAAAGGCAGCGTAAGTGTGTTTCAACCAGTGGGCTTCAACTCTAAAACTTTATTACAGAAAACCAAGCAATTCAATCCATGTTACAGAGCAAACTTGAACCAAATAGAGTCGCTGGTGAAGGAGATGGAAAACAGCAATAAAACCAATGCAGCGATTGTCATGGAGAATGTTGTTGGCTTTCTTCTAAGACAACCTAAGAACACAGAAACCGAAGACATCATCATATGCTACTCTTCACATCAGAACATGATAAACGTAAGGCCTGAGAAGCATTAAAACACATCCCTCAGGGTAAGAATTAACATTTATTGATACCATTTGTTCTTTCGTAGGTTGTCGAGAGCAACCAGAAGACATATTTTCCCTGGTGTGTAAAGATCCCCATTGAGGCCTTTGAAAAATCAAGACTGGAAAACAATGGAAGTGCATTTGTTGGAGTTTTGCGGTTCATAAACATCAGAAACAAAGTGTGCAATCTTCAGAAAGTCACAGTCTTTTAAACCCAGTCACAGATATTTATACTTAATTGCTGTATTATTATATGCTTTCTCATTTAGAATGAAACTGAAACGCACACTCTTTTGAACAATGATAGTTATGGAATAACGATGGGGGCCAAAATCACCCACCTTGCTGACAATATTGACATATTCATTAAGAAGAATAACATGGTAATTTTATGGCTCTGTTACTTTGTTATAATGAACAGACAATGTGGAAATAAAACAAAAAATCAATTGTGTTCTCACAGGTTGGTAAGGCGTCCTGCGTTTCTTGGGATGAAAAAGGTATGGTATGACTGTACTGAGCAGTTCCTATCAACAAACCCTGTTTATTTGAATTATAATTAGTTATTTTCTTTGAAGGAGAGCTTAATTGGACAACATTTGGCTGTGAGACAAAAATAATCGACAACACCACCATCAAGTGCTCCTGCTCACATCTGACCTGTTTTTCAATGCTAATGGTGAGAAGCTTCTCAGAAAAGAAGAACTGACACTTACATTGTTCATGCTTTATTTAAAGATCCCAATAAATCCATATCGTAGTCTTTTAGTCCACATAAATACATGCATTTAAAACTTGCTAAGATCTTCTGATTTCCTGCTAACAAGCAACAAATGGTTTTAAAAGTCCTCCTACTGATCTGTTTCATTGTCAGAACCCTTACCCTCAGTCAGATACAAAACTCACAGCACCGCATCAGAAATCATTGACTTTCATCTCTTCTATCGGCTGCGGCATCTCCATGGTTTTTCTGGCTGCCGCTTTATTTATTCATTTCCTGCTACGGTAGAGTATCTTAAAGTATATTGCTGTATATAGTTTGTGCTGTTTAGTAATCACTAATACTCAATTAAAAACCTATTTTCACTTAAAAATAAACAAATGCATTGAATTAAACTTTTTTAAGTTTAAAGACTCTAATAGTATTTACTTGTAATATGAGATCAAGCTCTGAAGTGTTAAAGTTTAGGTTATAAGAACAGTTGTTTTGTGTTTTAATAGGAAAGCCAAATCAAATCAGGCCACGAAGATCTTGATGAACATGTTTGTGGCTTTGTTTCTACTGAATGCTTCGTTTTTGTCAAACGAGAGCGTCGCTAACACACAAGACAACGCTGCGTGCGTCTTCATAGCGCTGCTCCTGCATTACTCCATGCTGGCCACATTCACCTGGTTCTTCATTCAAGCTCTTCATATGTACTTATGGCTCATCAGACAGAACGTCACCATCACAAACTACATGAGGAAGATCACCGTTTTGGGCTGGGGTGAGTTATACACACAGAAAAAGATGGTAGAAAAGCTCTCAACTAGGGAGTACTTTTCAAAAGGTAACAAATGGGTAATTAATTTACTGAAGGGTACTGTCGTAGTGACTGCTTTTGCACCTTTTATCTGAGTGATGAAAACACCAATCAAAATAAACTTCTCAAACAATCTAGTTTGACTGTAAATTCACACGAAAAGAAAATATATGCACACAAGTCACATGAACTAGTCATTTATGGTGCTTCTGTCCTTTTCTTGAGCTGTTCCTTTAAGAGCATCTGAACACTTCATCAATATATTATTAGTGTTTATTGGTAACACTTTATAATAACATCCAGTTGTAAGGCATTTATAAATTATTAGTTAATGAACTAATCATTACAAAAGAAGAATGTTACCTTTTCTTTAAATCCTTGCTAGGAAGCTGTAGAGTATTAAGGTTTCCTTGTACAAAGCATTTCCTTGTGTTTGTGGTGTATTTTTTCTCCATGTACCGATTTCTGCCTGGTTTTGGATATTTCTCTCTGTCTTTGCCCATTGGATATTTTTGTTTGCTGATCGCACGACCTTTGCTTCCTATCTGGACCATTCTTGTGTTTTGCCTTCACCACACCTGTCTGCTGTTTTCTGATGCTGCCTGTTGTAACCACATCCTTCCCCGTCTCCTCTGTTACACTAACCCTCACCAGTCAGCCTTTACACTGCAGTACACACTACAAAGTATTGAAAACCGTTGTGTAAACGCGTTAATAAAATATTTACAACACTTTCTGCATCCTCTAATCTAAAGTGTAAACTACTCATCTGTTGTAAAGTTTAAACAATTAACACTTATTAATTGCTTATAAATGTTTTGTAAATGATTAGTTCCATTATTAACTAATCACTTATGAATGCCTTGCAACGTTACTGTAAAGTGTTACCATTTTTAGCAAAAAGTTAGTTTAGTTTTTTAACTAGAAAATCCCTTGTCTCTGTGTGTTTTAGCGTGTCCTGCTCCAATAGTCGTAGTTATAATTTCTTTAAGAGGATATGAAGCAGTGATCCTTAACGAGACACCTAATATTACACGAAGGTAAGTTGTCCTAATGCCACAAATGCATAAAGTTGTGAACGTCTACTAAATAATATTTCATTCTCTTTAATTACAGGTGCTACATTAAAAACAATTATATTCACTACATAGTGAACATCAGCTACTACTCTGTAGTTTTCATCTTTATCGTGGTCAAGGTTGTTCATGTCAGACTCATAAGAGCAACTGAGGGCAAGAGAAAGACGTTCAGAAAGCAGCTGATGATGGTGTTGAGTTTGTTCCTGCTCTTCGGTCTGACGTGGTCTGTGGCGTTCTTCAGTTATGGAGCGATGCGCATTCAATTATATTACATATTCACTGTGTTGAACTTGTTTCAGGGTGAGAAAATGCAGCAGTGCATTTGATTTAGAATACTTCTATTTGTCTTACATATTTAAATTATTTGAATTAATTAATTAATGATTAATAAATATTGAAAAATAAAATAAAAATGAATATTGTTCTATATATTTTTTGGTATATTTTTTAAAATACAATGTAATTAAATATTTACTCAATAATTGTATTGATTATAATAGGTTTTAAAAGGAGTTATATGATTCATTTGACAAAAAGTTTGTCGTTTTTTTGTCACAGTTTAAAGTTTTAGGTGAACTTTCCCTTCAGGTAATGCAAATAACTATAGACAAATATATGAAATGTATTTGAATTATTTAACATAAGTTTCTCTGATTTTTTTTTTCCTCAGGGATTTTCCTCTTCCTGTATTACTATCACATTCGTAATGACCCTGTTGTGGGTAATTTCTCCACTGATCCAGAAAGCACAGACTCCACCACAACCATCACTCAATTCAGCATTAATGCTGTTCATAAAAGATTTTCATAAAATTGCTTCTTTTTTTTTACATGAGATGTTTAAGGGGAAACTGGACTGCGTCTCCCATACTCCTGTGTACTCTAATTGTCTGATCACCACCAGCTGCCTGCTATCTATTCATTAGCATTAGCCTTCATACACTCCAATCTGTTTGTTTCATGTTGCTGCAGCGTTTGTATCTTAAACCGTGTCCTGCTCCTCTGGCTCTGATTCTGTTCTGTGGATTTTTGTGTTTTGAACTCAATTAAAACCGGCTGCAAATGGATCTTTTGTTCGAGTGTTTATGACAGAAAGAACTGTTTAAAATGATGCATGTGTGACGGTCTTATGTGGGCGGGCTCTGTACAATGGAGATATAACGTGGAAATAAGGATTTGGTTGCATGAAGGATAAATCAGCTAACACAAGCTAACACCCAAATTAATTACGATTGGTAAAAAGTCACAATAACTCAATATAAGGTGACACATTTGATGCCAAATGCATAAAAACAGTTCCCCAATAAGTTCACAAACGGTGAAACTTCAATATAATGGTTATTAATGTGTTTTGATAACTTTTTAACTGATATTTCTCAGACACCTTTAAACGTGAAACTCACCCACAGCTTGTCTCATCAGCTCTGCTGTGGGCGGTCCTTATTCCACGAGTCAAATGCCATCACGCACCCCACAGATAATGCTGTCCCCATTTGAGATCCGCATAAGGCCAACGTGATATACAAAATACATAATCAATATCTGTGATCAGTTTTTATTTACAAGTATTGTATACATTTAACGATCACCTAAAATTGGAGTCAGATGGAACACAGAGCTATAAATCCAAAATGTAAACAAAATCCTGATAAATTCCAAAGACTACACCTCTGGATTCCGTTCTTTGGCCCAGGGGTGGACCTTACACACACACACACACATGTATGTATATATATATATATATTATTTTATATTTAGAAGAATCTGCAGGACATGAAGGCAAACAAGAGACTCATGTTAAACGTCTATATCGACTAAACATCATGTGTTTTATTTTCCAATTTGTGTATTAGGTCATGAATACCTTTAATACAAAATCCCTTTAATACAGTAATACAGTTTTTATAAGCACAATAAAACACAGTTTATTTCGGTCATTTGTATCATTGTATCTAATGGTCTTGCTAAGGGCTAAGCCCCCCTGAAATCCTAAAGATGAAATCCTAGAACTGCCCCTGGTGTGAACATAGCATTATAATCATCCACGTGTGCTCTTGTGTGTCAGTGATTCAAACAACACCAAACAAATTTACATCTGCAAGATGTTGACATGCCTGGGGATTCTGATATTTGCATATTAATAAAAAATTACAGTTCTTATTTTATGATGGACTGACTCCAAAATCGTTTATTCACTTTGGTCACACTTATGTGAATGCTGTTCATTAGGTCATGAAATATCAAAACAAATGTCATTTATTGTACAGAAATGTGCACAAACACAAAGTTTAACAACTTATGCACACACACACACACACCTATATATGTATATAACTGTATGTCAGTGTAAAGCAGCTCTGAGGTGAGGCTCATAACCAAAGAGATTCATATGTGGACAAATCAAACTCTCTCAACTCCTGGAGCCTTATTTATAACCGTTGTGTACGACAAAAACCAGCCCTGAAAGAGGTGTACACCACTTCTTACGCAAAAAGTGGGATTTATAAAAACATTATATTTTTATGGGGTTTATGCTTCAAAAAAGGAAAAACAATGTGTCTGGTGTACTCGATTTCAGGTCTCCTGAGAGGATAGGCAATATAATTTTATTCAATTTCCTGAATCCGAACAAAACAGAGCAAAATGCCCATAAGCATTCAAACTCAATCCAATAGAAGTAATCATTTTCTGGTTGTCCTACACTTAATAAGTTACAATTTTCTTCTGCTCAAGCAGAACATTAAAACTAGGGACATTAATGTTAGTCCATGCTAATGTACAAACCTAAAGAGCAGACTGTTCTCATGTCTTGTACAATGTAGGTCAAAAACACAAAAGAAGGTCTACATTTCACTGTTTCATCATATTAAACAGGTTAGCTGTACATTCATTTAATCGTGCCCTGCGATACATTCAGTGTTGATCCAGGATGTTGTCATCCGCGATCGTGATGACCGACCGTAATATGAGACTTCTCGCTTCCAGTTATCCACCGTATTTATTTTTAAATAAAACACAAAACGATTGGTTAGTGCAAGAAACTGAACGCTATTTATACTCGCCACACACCAGCTACAGCTGGAGAGGAGAAAGAGATCGAGTCAATCAAGTGGATGGGATTTTTAGGAGGCCATGATAGACAAGGGCCAGTGGAGGGAATATGGCCGGAGGGTTACACGACTCATTACGACTCAAACAACACAGAATGAAAGTACTGTTAACATGCCTGTGTCTTCAGATATTTGCATGGTCATTTATTAAGGCAGCATATTAAAATCCAGACACAGAGATGTAAAACATATTTGGGTACTGGAAACATACAAAAAACCCTCAGAATCAGATGATGATGATGCATTATTTAATCATTTATACCTACAGCTGCTCTGCTGTATTGCAGTATTTTTCATGTAATTGTGATGAAGCTAATAATATGTCATTATTCATTACGATGGACTTTCAGTAGCTCCAAAAACATTTTATTCACTTCAGTCAAACTTGTAAATGTGTAAATGTTGTTCATTAAATGAGAAGATGTCAAAGCTAGTGTCATTTATACTGTGAAAAAAAAATTTCAATGGTTCTATGAAACATGTTTAAACTGTTCTTTATGGAAATATGATTGTAAATACAGCAAATGACATAAATATTTGCTACATTTATTTAGTTCTCTGTAAAAAAAAAAAAAAATGAAATGCTCAGCTAAAGCTAAAAAAACATGATTTGCATGTTTTCAAATGAACTGTATGTCAGTGTCCAGCGGCTCATAATCAGACAGCTTCATATTCGGACACATCAAACTCTCTCAGCTCCTGGACTGTGGACTTTATCTTAAGAGTGAAATAAGAAAATGACTAAAGATTATATTTAAAACCAACACTTGTCTCTATCAGGGAATTATGTCTCGTCTAAAGCAGAAGCTGTGGCTGATGATCATCTGTTGTGCTTCATGTCAGATAAGTATGTTGCTTTAAAAATGCATATATTACTGTCATGCTTGAATTCCCACAGAACGGACATGAGGCTTGGGTATTGCAGAGAATCAGGTTCTTTAATAAAGAAAGCAAAGTCTGGTGCACCATGCACTCACGGTAGACACTTGAGGACAGACAACATGAACTAAAACATGGGCACTATAAATACAAACACTAATGACATTGAACTAGACACACATGGGGTACAGGGCTGGACACTAATCAACATAATTAACTAAACTGGGACAGGAAACACAGGACCAAATATGGGCAAGGGCTGACACATAGGGAGCAAAACACAAAAAGACTAAACACAGAACCTGACAATTACCTTAATTTAAATGCATAAGATTAAAATAACTTTTAAAGAGCAGGTAATATGGTATTTAAAAGTCCTAATATTGTGTTGGAGTCTCCTACAGCAGGTTTAAATGCATCTAACATTCCTTTCTCAGAATATGCATTTAATATTAAAATCATTTTGCAATGACTTCGATACGGTTTGTTTGAATCAATTCTGATCTTAAGGTCTGTAAAACCCTCCCTTTAATAAGCCAACTCTGCTCTGATTGGTCAGTTGGCCAAGTCTGTTTTGATTGGTCGCCACAAATATATTTTTCACAAGGCTTTGATTTAGTTGAATAAATGAGAATTACACATTCCAAAATGTTTATATCACTGTATTTCTGAAGGAAACTGACTGTCTTCAGGACATTTTGGATGCCATTTTCATTTCATCTTGCATGTAATGTCTGATAAATTATTGTTTGCAAGCAGAGCGCTGGTGTGTATACAGCGTTACCAGGGAAACCTAATCTCTACCACGACGACAGTGCCTCCTGCTGGTAGAGAATGAATTTACATGCTGCCATAAATAAAGTGCAAGTCTGTGAGAGACACTGCTGTCATTGGTAAAATGAAGAGCGCACAACAAAGATCTGAGATGTTTGCTCCCGCTTAGATGATAGTCAACTTCTTCTGAAAATGTTATTACACGGGCTGCAAAATAATTTACCTTCACTCTCGTGCAGTATATGAGAATATCGCTTAGCCCGGTCCTTAACACTTCTCTCGGAGGCAGGTGAGACAAATCTGCCACCATTGTTTCTTGCCAGACCGCTCACAGACACAGACGTCATCACATGAACAACATCTGAATCCACGGAACGTAAAATAATAGGTGTGTCAGACTTGAAGCGGTGTTGCGGCGATGACATCAAAGTACCGCGAGAGCTTTTGACAGCTGATGGGTTATTTTAATAATTTCAGCTCATTCTTTTTTGTCTTGTGGACTATATGTAAACATCTTTTATGTGAAAATATCTTGACAATTTTTTTTTTCGCTCTTATTTTGTTAAAAAATATTTCAGATTTTCAGAGATTCTGCATTCCACTGTATTATGAACTGTGATGAACATAAACATTATAATGCTGAAACTATGTTTTAAAATGTATAAATAAGCAACACCTGACATGTGACCGCTTTAATCATTTGGGATAAACTCAATTTTTGCACAATCAAATTAAATCCATCCCTTATTTATTTCTGTTTGCTGAAGAGGATGAAGCTAGCACATACATTCTGCATTCACAGGACAGTGATGGGAAGTGTGTGACCTGCGAAAAGAGTGATATAGATCTGAGTATAGATGACTCAGAAGCATCGTAAGTGTTCAGTTACAAGTGACTTTACAGTAACTGTACTACAGAACACAAAGTGATTCAATCATTTTACAGAGACTACATGGACACAATGGAGAATAAGATGGAAGAGATGGAAAACAAACACATAAGCAATGAGATTGTCACAGGGAAGGCTATTGGTCTTCTCCAAATACATGATGAGAACACAATAACCGAAGACATATGCTACTCATCAAATCTGAGCATGATAAACGTAAGGCTGTAAGAAATGTAAGAAAGATTACATCATGTCTTTTTAGATTCCTCAGTGATCAATAAAAATTTTCTTTTCACAGGTCGTTGACTGTCAAAGTATCCCAAATGCAAACTTTTCATGGGCTGTAAAGATTCCCAGTGAAGCAGTGAATAAATCACGACTGGAGAACAAAGGACATGCATTTGTTGCAGTTCTACAGTTCAAACATATGAGTAACAAGGTATTAACAATAAAAGTGTAAGAACTCCATGTTTGAGCATTTAAAAAAAAAAAATATATATATATATATATATATTATTCTGACATCATTATATTGTGCTATATTCAATATTATAAGCAGAACAAATATTTTATCTGTTAGTATTAATAGTGTTATGATAGTCTTTGTGACTATAAATTGTATTTTGAAGTAAGCTTAAGACTCTTCAAAAGTTCTCCTTTTATGAAAAAGAAAGCAGCATTAGACATTTTTTGGTAAACTGGTCCATTAGTCAGTGTTTCTTGATCAACCTTATTCATGTATTGTTATATTTGATTATGATTGCTCTATTTTTGGTTACTATTTTAGAATCAAACTAAAAATCAGACTGTTTTGAATAACACTGTTTATGGAATAACAGTGAGGGCCAATATCTCCAACCTTACCAACGATATTGAAATGCTCTTTGCACATAATGATACGGTAATTAAGGTTTTGTTGCAGAACTTACATTGTTATAATGAACAGACAATGTGAAAAAATCAAATCAACTGTGTTCTTACAGGGCAGTAATATGTCCTGTGTTTCATGGGATGGCAAAGGTACATTCATTTATTGCTGTTCTGATCAGCATCAACAAACCCAATTTATTTTATATAATTATAATTTGTTCTCTTTTCTTTGAAGGAGAACTTAATTGGACGACGTTCGGCTGTGAGACAGAAATCAACAACACCACCATAAAGTGCTCCTGCTCACATCTGACCTTCTTTGCAGTGCTGATGGTGAGAAGCCTCTCAGAAAAGAAATTATATTTTCATAATTAATTTTTTATTTAAACATCCCATTAAATCAATAACAGTTTTTGGTCCATATCTACATGCTAGTGAACTTGTAAATATGACAAAACAAGCAAATATCTGCATTTAAAACTTTTTAGAGTTGTCTAACAAACACAAAATGGTTTCACAAAAAAAGAAAATCATCTGATCTTTGTGTTTTGTTGTGTTTTCTCAGATCCCTCAGTCTAAAGCAAATGTAAATGAAACAGTGCTGCATCTGGAATCATTGACTTATATCTCTTATATTGGCTGCGCAATCTCCATGTTTTTTCTGTCCATCGCTTTATTCATGCATTTCCTGCTACGGTAGAGTATCTTCATATACAGTTACTCTAGGTTTGTTTACCTTTAAAAAGTTGCCTAGGCTACAAGAACAGTTGTTTTGTGTTTTAATAGGAAAGCCAAATCAAATCAGGCCACGAAGATCTTGATG
>JAUMHE010000009.1:482590-495221 GCA_032359235.1 Enteromius mattozi | reverse complement strand
GCTCTTCATATGTACTTATGGCTCATCAGACAGAACGTCACCATCACAAACTACATGAGGAAGATCACCGTGTTGGGCTGGGGTGAGTTACAGCAACAAAACTATTAAAATAAACCAGTTTCAAATCATCTAGTCCAGGGGTCACTAAACTCATCCCGGAGGGCCAGTGTCTTGCAGAGTTTCCAGCAGGTTTTGTTCGTTTCTTGAGTTGTTTCTTTGAGAGCATCTGAGCACTTTTTTGAGTATCATTAAGATACTATTAGTTTGTATTAATATTTTGAATCTATTTTGTTTTCACTTTAATTTTAAAGTTGTAGTATTTTTAAGGATGTTTTAGTGTTTCTAAAGACATTTTTGTTCTTGTAAATATGTCTATAATTTTTATGTGTTTATTTTAGCCTCATTTTATTTATTTAGTTATTTTAGCATATTAAGTTAAACAAAACCAAACCAGAAAAACTTTGCTTTGGCAATTAGGTGGAAAGTTTTCCAGTAACAAAAATTTCTTAATTTATTCATTCATTTCTTATCTTTTTAGCTTTAGTTTTTTTAACCATATTAACTCTTGTCTGTGTGTTTTCAGTGTTTCCTGCTCCAATAGTCATAGCTATTGCTTCTGTAGGAGAATATAAAACAGTGATCATAAAAACAACATCTGATAAGATTTCACGAATGTAAGTTTTGTCAAAAGTGACTATGAATATAAATTTATGCATGTTTCTTATTGTTTTCTTAATTATATTAAAAAAAACAATATTGATATCTTAATTATATGTCATTCTTTTCTACTTCCAGGTGCTGGATTACAAATCTTTACATTCACTACATAGTGAACATCGGCTACTATGCTTTAGTTTTCATCTTCACGACAGGAATCTTCATCACTATCTTAACTAGAATCGTTCAGTCCAGACACTTAAGAGCGACTGAGGGCAAGAGAATTACGTTCAGAAAGCAGCTGATGATGGTGTTGAGTTTGTTCCTGCTCTTCGGTCTGACGTGGTCTGTGGCGTTCTTCAGTTATGGAGTGATGCTCATTCCCTCATATTACATATTCACCGTGTTGAACTCATTACAGGGTGAGAAACAATCACATGCAGCAGTACATCTGGCTTAGTAGAATTATGAACCTTGTACTGTACAGTTTATCTGAATAAAGTATTTGAATTAATATTTGATTATTATTAATGTATTATTTTTTTAATTATTATTATTTTTATTATTTGGTTATAAAAGCAGAATATATATTTTATTTATTTTATTTTTTTTTTCAGGGTTCTTCCTCTTCCTGTATTATTACCACATTCACAATGACGTTGCTGGACGTTTCTCTGATGATCCCAAAAGCTCTGGCTCCACCACAACCATGGTTCCTCCCAACATGAACGGTCTGCAAAATGTCTATAATTAGCCTAATTAAGTCAGAAAACCACACTGTCTCTTAGTTAACAGCAGATTTCCAGAATACTAGTACAGTCATGTGTACTACAATATGATAATGCTTTACAGTTTAATATGCATGTGTAAAAATATTGTGTATGGTGATGAGACTATAACTCATAATGGGATCATAAGCGAGAACACTAGCTTTTAAGACATTTCAATGAAGGTAAATTTTTCATGTAGGCCTACATGAACTTTGTAATTGAAAGATAGTTTACAAGTCATATATTTTCTCGTATCTGTGAGTTTACGCTAACTAGAACTATAGTTACGAAATACATATTGTTTAACTGACTTATGCATGTCATTATTAGATGTTGATGTACTAGGAGCAAACATGTCAAGTAATGTAATGCAGTTTCCATCTAGATGAAAAAACAACTAAAAATTCAATAATATTAATAACCACAATATTTTGTCTTTTACAGTGCATCAATATATGAACTCTTTTCTCCATGCATTTGTAATTTCAATTTAATGCTTTAATTTATATTGTCATCTACATGTAAATATATGAGTGTTAAGCTACTATATTTTTATGTTTCTAATTTTAAAAAGATGGCATTTGACATGCATTTTTGTAGCGTACACTAGAGGGCGCTGTGCAACCTCAGATTCCAATGTGTAACTCATGGATGAGCTGGAGATGTGAATGAGATCACAGACTCTGTAAACACTCAGTGTGACGCATGTGGTTGCTTTAACAACTAACTAATGACTCAGTGCTTAGTTCCGCTTCACAGTGACTAATAACGAGTTGATTTCAGATTTAATGGCTTTAATATTGAGAAAGTTTTATGTCACTGAGGAACACGAATAACTGTATATAAGTGTTGTTTTTTTATCAAAAGTGACATTAAAGACATTTATTTAACGCTGTAAAATATTTCTCTATTTCAAATAAATGCTGCCCAGAATTTAAATGAGTAAATAAATTGTAAAAGCATATCCAAACTGTGTTTCTGCCTTACCACAAAATGCTAAGGTAAGTCTATAATGATTATATTTTAGAGCCGTCAGGCTGGATTTCGCAGGAAACTGTATTCTGCCTTAATTTT
The DNA here is from genome assembly GCA_032359235.1 of Enteromius mattozi. Lineage (NCBI taxonomy): Eukaryota > Metazoa > Chordata > Actinopteri > Cypriniformes > Cyprinidae > Enteromius > Enteromius mattozi. Next base: position 492,720 of record JAUMHE010000009.1, on the reverse strand, counting down.
TCCTATAGTTTTCTGAAAATTCAGGTTTGCAACACAGGAATAAATTACATTTTAAAATGTATTTCTTAGAAATTGTAATAATATTTCACTGTTTTTATTGTATTTTTGGTCAAATAAATGCAGCCTTGTTGAGCAGACGAGACTTCTTTAAAAACAATCCTAACCAAGCCATAACTAGAAATTTGAGACTTGAGGATGCTTTTTTTAATAGGCCTAAATGAACAATACATTGCGTGCACAGTCAGCCTGTAATGATATTCCATGTTTACTGGCGAAAAACAACTGTTGTTCCGTGCAATCTCAATATGAGTAAAAGACCACAGCGTCCAGTCAGAGATGTTTGTTTGCCTGGATTGTTCTCGCTCATCTGCCTGGACAAGATATGGCAGAGCTCTCCCTGTGTGGCTTGAGTTCTTCTCCTCTAAATCATCTCGTTTGGAGACAGGGAAAGACCAGGGTCTGCGGTCGGTGAGACTCTCAGAAATGTTTACATGGATCAGATTTTCAGTCTGATGTGGCAGGAGTGGAATCGTATCAGGAAATAGTTGGGAAAAGACATTGTCCGAGGCATGTCTATTGAGCAACAAGAGTGGGGTTTTTTTTGACCGGATTCGGTCTGAATGCTGCTGAAAGCTAAACAGGAGTCTGGCGGAGTGATACATACAGAAAAAGTGCTGTCTGTTTATCTGCAGATGATTAATAGTCTGATTTTTTACTAGTGCCAAACCACAAGTGGGTAATTACATTCACAATTGCCATACATACACATCTCTCCATCCTTTTGTCAAGAACACAATGTGGTTGATAAAAGCTTACTTTCTGACTTTTTTATTTAAATATATAAATCTACACTATGTAATTTATTTGCTTTAAGTAAATTATAAGCAAAAAAATAAGTGAGTACATCATTAAACAATCTTCCAAAACGTGTTTTTGCAATAAATCATAACTGTAAGTGCATTTTGACTATAAAGCTGTCGGGACGGATTTCCCGGGAAAATTCAGTGGCTACAATGCATACATTTGTATTTCTCAGCCATATTCACAACAAAAAGAAAGAAGGATAGGATAAGTGATGAGAGAAGATTTCAATCACATAATGATACACTGTTTAGAAGCACTTAAAACACCACACTATGCTGACTCCTGCCGGGCAGAACGGTGTCAATGCATTGAAAACTCAAACCAAACAGGCATAAAACAGGCAGTTAACTGCAAATGTTTCACTGAAAGTGATAAACAAATCATATAAAATCACATAAAGTTGTATTTTTACGGTTGGTTAGCAGGGCCACTAGGGACTAACTACAACTCTTCCTTTCCATTAGCCTACAGAAAACCGTCATTAAAGGGTTAGTTCAAACCAAAATGAAAAGCAACACAACTGAAATGTTTCCAAGTCCAGAAACCAAGTCATCAGTGGCTTAACTTTTCACAAAGAAAACAAATAACAATTTACTCAACCATTCTTCTCCGCTGAGTTAGGTCTTCTGCTATTTTGGAGATTACTTAAAAATGTATTTTCGTAGCATCGCAAAACTGAAGTTGAGCCACACTGTTTTACCGATGCATTTACTATGTTTCTGGATCTGGATCATGTCAGTTGTGTTGCTGTCCATGGAGGATCAGATAGCTCTCTGATATCATCAGAAATATCTTCATTTGTGTTCTGAAGATGAACGAAGGTCTTTTGGGTTTGGAACGACATGAGCGTGAGTAATTAATGACAGAATTTTCATTTTGGGTTGAACTAACCCTTTAAAATACCTACAAATTTTTAAAACTGATTTAAGACAAGGTAAAAACCATACAGAAAGTAATTCACCAGCTAGTCAGCACATAGAAATTTCTAAACATCTCGAAGCACCTACGACCCAAGGAAGACCCTTTTGTCAGCGGGCTTTGGCAATATGATCGATACATGCTCTGAAACACTTCAAAACAAATGATTCAAAAAAGCTTCACAAAACACATTTAGAAAACTATTTTAAGCAGTTGAAGATGTTGAAGTGGCTTTAAGTCAAAACAAATTAACTTTAAACCTAAAGGTGTTTAAAGCAGAAAGGGACAGCGCCCACAATAAAACACTGTTTGCATTCAATTAGCCTACACCTGACTACTTCACAAATCAATGCTTAAGTTAATTAACAACACCAATCTCTAAACCAGTAGCTAGTATTTATGTTTACTGTCAATGTGTGAGACTTCCGGTTCCGCCGTAGGGAAATAAGCAGAAGAATAATAAAGTACAGTAAACAGGTTGTAGTGCAAACCAGTGTGTTCATAATTAAGATAAAATACATTCAAATAATATGGAAAGAAAGTCACGCGAGGTTGAAATATTAAACCACAAAATGAGGTGTTTTGTACAGTTAAAAGAAGCTGAAGCAGGTCACACCGGAAGTCAAACACATTACATTTACAATTTACCATTTCCCGCTCTTACGGGAAATATCAAACCACATATTTCCACCATTTTACTTTATCGGATGAATATCTCTGTAACTTAAGTCCCTTGCTTAAAGTTATTGACATTGATATGTTGTTATAAGACATTGATTTCACAACCCAAAACAATATTAGAACGCTGCTTACCTTCTCAAAAAACATATTTATTGGATATCCGTCTTTCTTTTGTTCCAGTTTGATGTAGTTGGTAAAATTTGCGCTAAATCAAGGATCACCTGTAATCACCTGTAATCATAGCGGCGCCACGTGATCAACACATCAGATTCATCCGCGTCGCGTCTGAAGGCGGAGGCGAAGCACAACTGACGTAACGCCAAAACAATATTCCTCCGCGCGTTAGTAGGTTTTAGTTCTAAAAGCTGAAAAGTTGCATAGCGTAGCTTTAGTTAATATTAAAATGCAACACTTCAGTAAAAGTTTATCCATGCACTTAACTTTTGTGCTCATTCTGTGTGGATTTATTATCATTAGAATTTAAATGTAAGGCATATGACAATTTTAACAGCTCAAATAGCACATTTTTATAAGCTATAAAATAATTAAAATAACCACTTTAACAGCAATAGAAGCTTCACATTCGATATCGAAACACTCCAAACCACTGTAAATGCTGTGTAAACATTACTGGTTGTTGATTTTCTATGGTAATTAACATCAGCTTAACTAGTTTTGAACCCGTGTGCTTGTGAAGGTTGCATCTTCCAACATCAGAGATCTGCATTGTCTGCACTGTAGATGCATTGTGCATCGGATTTGAGGTTTTGCCGATTTGGCAAAGAGTTGCATGTTATATGAAACACTGATTCGCTCCAAAATGTAGCCTAAATAGCAGAGGATTTTGTGATTAAATGATAGGTGCCAGGACGGATGGATCGGTGTTTCCCTGATGGGTCTGTTACGCCACACAACCTCAGATGTGAATCTGTGGTCTGGAGGACGTCCAAACAGCATCTCAGCGCTGCCAGACACTTCCAGATCTCTACAAATGATCATTAGAAGAGTCAGTTTAGGCCTCAGCATCGCTACTTGTATTTAGTTCCTCCCAAACACTGCAAACATTATTTCATTTTTATAATACCTCATTTGATATCCATAATTAGCCTTCAGATTTCATTTTCAACAAGCTTAAAGTCATAGTTTTCCTCCTGAAGTATGTGCATGAATGATGTGAAAATACATTTAATAACAATGAAATATCATGAATGTCATCCAACCTTGCATTATGTTACAGATGTTTTTGGGAAAACCACTGTGACTTTTGGAAGAAACTGCACATACTGTTCAAAAGTTCTGCGGCTGTAAAACCTTTATTGTCTTTTGAAAGAAATGAATACTTTAATTCACCAGGGATGCATTCAACTGATTAGAAGTGGCAGTAAAGACATGTATAATGTTACAAAAGATTTCTATTTCACATAAATGCTACTCTACTGAACTCATCACGGGTTTCACAGAAATATTACGCAACACATTGATAATATTTAGAAATGTTTGTTGAGCAGTAAATCAGTATATTAGAATGATTTCTGAAGATCATGTGACACTGAAGACTGGAGTAATAATGCTGAAAATACAGCTGAACATCACAGAAATACATTACACTTTAACACATATTCACATAGAGAGCAGATATTTCAAATTCTAATAACATTTCACATTTTTTACCGTATTTCTGATTAAATAAATGCAGCCTTGGTGAGCAGAAGATACTTCAAAAAAATTATGTACATACAGTATTTGCTAAACAAATAAACCTAAAAGTTAAGCACATTTTTTAATTTAAATCTAATTAGTAGTATCTCAATGCATGACAGATTTACAACATCAAACATTTATAAAATATTTATAAAATGTAACTAGACTCAATTTTAAGGCTTGCTGATCAAGGTTTCATCGCAGGCATCTGCACTAAATCACCACTTAGTAGTTAAATAACTTAATTAAAAGTGAAATCTGTTATGTCTGATGAATGTAATCTGTCTTAAACACATTTAGAAGCCTGCAGAGATGTGCTGTTTTTCATCGCTCACAAACACACTCCTCCTCAAACGTCCTTGAAATGATTTATTCCCCTGTAACTTGTGAAACTCTTGGAGTGTCTGGTTTTCCTGCCGAGGTCTGCGTTCAGGGCAGCGCTTGCGTGACTGCAGATCCTGTGTGTGTGTTTGAATGAATGGAAATCCACCACACAGGGGCATCTGGGAAGCCATCATTCATTTTTATATTACCCTAATGACGTGGAGCTCGTAACAGGGGTCGTTCAAATGAAGGACTGATTTGAGAGGCGCTTTATTGCTCTTGACTGAACGCAGCGCACAGATGAAGAGACGCTCACACACCACACATTCTGTGCTTTACTTTAATTGTTGGTCTGTGTCTAAATGAAAGATTTATGGATTTGAATTCCAACATTCCCAATGCATTTGGATTACAAACTTTTAACATAAACAAACTAATAAAATGCATACCCTGAATACGATGTGACCTAATATGGAAGACATGATGCTCATTTCTGTTCATTTGAACAGTTATCTTTATATTTATCAATATTTGTATATGTTGTATGATCTCATTATTTAAATAAATGTATTATTTTATTTGTATTTTTTATATATTTTATATGACCTATTTTTTTTTTTTTTTTTTTTAATTGTTATATTTTATGGTCTACTTTATTGTATTTTAGACTATTTTTAAATATTTGCTATGATCTATGCTTTTATTTATGTTTTCACATATATTTTCTATATGTGTTATTATTATTTTTATATTTTCTGGGCTCCTTAATTTTTAATAATTTAATTTTAAATTTTTTTTTTTATTATTTGTACTATATATATATATATATATATATATATTACTATAACAATTTAAACTTTTTAAGATTTAACTATTTAAACAGTCTATTATTCTTTTTTTTACATAACTGTATTATTTAAAATTATTTTAAAATATTAACAAATATGACTACATATTTGTCAGAAACAGGTTAGATTTCTCTAATACTACTAATAAAGTGAATTTGTTTTAAATACACAATAACCATAAATCCATTTTGCCTTAGACATGTCTTTAAAATTCCCACTGAACGCTTTCAGCAAAGTTTAATGTTCAGAATCACACTGTCAGTGCTGCTTTAAAGTAACAGTCTCAGTTGAACATCTCTTGTGATTGAAGACAGGAACATGCTGAACACCAGCAGTGACCGGAGGTGCCTGAGGGTCAAAGGTCAAAGCTGAAGTAGCTGCATCTGCTCTGTGAGCTAATCTAAGACAGAAGATGCGATGCTCCTCGTTTCATCACGTCAGTGTTCAGTCAGAGACTGAAAAGCGGTTTCATGCCTGATCTCCTGCTGCAGCTCTTCTCACGAAGACTGACGCTTCAAGCTCAACACAACAAGCATGACAGAACAGACATTTGAACTGTTATGTTTATATTAGTTACACATAATAAAAATAAATATTTATATTTAATCTATCTCTTATTTAAATGTTTATATATTTTATTTGATCTAATTTTATTGAATTTTTATTTGATAAAAGTTTAATATTTAGTTATTTTTGAAATTGATATGATCTAGATTTTATTGTTTTTGTTTTTATTTAAATGTTTTTATCTTTTCTATATGATATTTTTATTTTAAGTTGTTGGATCTAATTTATTTTAAATAACTGATATTTTTATTTGTTTCAAATATTTAATTATACTCTTTATAATCTAATTCTATTTTAAATTATTTATTACATATTCTATGATTTCAAATAATTGTTTTTTAGTATTTTAAATATTTTTTCTACATATCATATTACATATTCTTTCTATATATTTTATGTGATCTACATTATTTAAAACAACTATTTTTATATTTCATATGATCTATATTTTATTTTACATTTTGAAAAATATTTCATAGTTTATTTTAAATAAGTGAATATATTTGTATTTTTATCTACTCATTTTAAATTATTTTTATTTTTTCTAAGAGCTAAATCTTTCTTTTTTACATTTTAAATTATCTCATTTTAAATTATTCTCTATGATCTCTATTTTAAATAGTTGTTTAATGTTTCAAATTATTAATATTTTATAGATTTCATATTTTTAATATCATTTTTTTGCATGTAATATCTGTGTGTCTTTTGCAGTAACGTTTCATCTTCAGGTCAGTATTTTCCGACAGGACAAATCTGTTCCTAGTTTAACACTGTTGTACGTCTGTACACGCTGTATGTGGTCATATATCCATCTCTCATTCATGCAGATTTCTCACACAAAGCAGCACATCAGCCTCTTAAATACATAACACCATGTCCGTCTCGTAGAACATATGCATTCATTTTACCTTTTTACATCGCATGCTTTTATTCAGAGCAGCACACGAGCCGCCGTTATAAAGACCACCCGCTTTTCCTTCGAGCAAAAGGAATCGGGAGTTTTTAAGAACAATTCTTATTTGTCTTTTATGATTGTCTTTCGGATGTGGTTGAATGAGCCGTAGGCTTTCATGACAAAACAAAATGTGCTTCCATTGAAAGTATTGTTAGACAAACCACATCTGTGGACGCCGTCGGGTCAGTCTGTGACACATACACAACCTATTCATGATAAAACATACCTTCAGTTCAACATATGCATGCCATCATTACTTGCATAAACAAAGAAATAATGTTCTTCCTCTATTATTAGGGTCTGGACTGTGATGGCGTGCGCTTCGTAAAGCCGTGGCATTAGGAGGAGGTAAAGAGTGAAATGAGGTGAGGTCAAAGGTCAATCCACAACACACAGCTCAAAGTGCCAGATGTTTCATCTAACTGTCACAACTCCAGTGATTTATTACACTCTGGTTTCTGGTGTCATCCTGTCCAGTTTATTGGGATTAGATTACAAATGTAGATTTATATATGCTTTCTCTCTCTCAAAGCATGCAGACTGCTACCAATAACAAAACAATTCATTTCAAACCAAAAATAAACGTGCATTCATGCTTTTGGCAGATGCTTTCGTATAAAGTCACTTGCATTGAATTTAAAGTGTGCATTACAAAAGTTACAGCCAATGTTTGAGCTACAGGAATGACCGTGACATATAAGACATGGATAGGCATATATGCAAAAAATCTAGCAATTTATTTATTCAATTCTATAGATCTTCATCCCAAAAATGTGAACATGAATAAAATAAAAGTTTTTTCTTTTTTTAAATAGTATGCTGACAATTATCATTACCTAAAACTAAAACCATACAAATATTATCATTACTTATAAAGAAAAATAAAATAAATATTAACTATAATAAAATAAAATAATAAAAATTATTTTATTTCAGCTAATTTACAAGACATCATTTCTCATCTGAATTAAGTTTAAGTAATAAGATAGCTAAAGTATAAATCATTTAAATTTAAAAAACTGAAAGTTCATAAAAATATAAATATAAATGACACAACAAAATTACTAAAATAATAATAAATAATAATAAATAATAAAATAAAAACAGAAGGTACATATATAAACTAAAATCTAAAACTCTAAAAAATCTAAAACAAGACATATATAGACCTATAATAAACTGGCAAAACCACTAAACTAAGCAAAAAAAGAAACAACACTGATGCAGACAGCCAAATGTAGAATATTAAGAACATTATCACCAAAAACACAATTGAATAAAACAAAGACGCAGATCAGCACATTACAAGTGTGTGTGTGTGTGTGTGCTCCCATCAAATACACTTACAAGCTGTTTTGTGTTGCTGTAATGTTATTTAGGTAGCTGCTATAAACATCTCCACAGTCTAACAAACTTTTAACTTCATTAGCAAGACTGTCTTCAAACTGTCGCTTCAGCATGAGACTCAACGCCTCTTGTAGAAACACTGAGAATGTAAAACGTGTCGTTATGAACTGCATTCAGACACAAAAATTAACCTGCGTGGCTAAAAATGCTTGCAACAATGTTCTTGTGTATGTTTAAGGTCCAACGTGGTTTTGCAGACACCAGGAGTGAACGTGTTTGATACAGTTCATCAGTTTGTAATTAAAGCAATAGTTCACTGAGTAGGATGAGTTTGTTTCTTCATCAGATCTGGAGAAATGTGTCTCTGCATCAGTGTCTCAGCAATGGATGTGAATGGGTGCCGTCAGAATGAGAGTCTGATAAAAACATCACAATAATCCACAGCACTCCAGTCCATCAGTTAACATCTGGAGAAGACTAAAGATCAAACTAATCCAGCATTAAGACCTTTTTAACTAAAATAAGAGTCCATAATCCATACTATCCATAATAAAATGGCACCCATTCACTGCAGGGCATCCATTGTTGACAAAGCGATGGAATGCTTCATTTCTCCAAATCTGATAAAGAAACAAACTTCATCTTGGAAGGTGAACACACTGAAATCCCCTGGATGTGCTTGAATAGAAGGAAGTAGATGAAATCAGAAGATTCAAGCCAAACTTTTCCTCAGCGTGAAAAGGTTTTAAACTGGACTCAGTTCATCTAATGCACTTTTGATAAAGTGAGCGCATAAGTTAGTCGCCAAACTGACCTTCCAGTAATCAATATTTATAGTTTGATCGCTCCAGAAAGCACCGCGAGCACCGAACATCATTCACTGGCTCATTTTCCACTGGACCTGATTCAGCTGCTTCTCTCGCTGGATCGTGAGGATGATGTTTAAACATGGCAAAAGCCTGACAAACCGGGTCCAAATAAAGTCGGAAGACTGAAATTGTGCTTCTAACATCTTCCTGCAGATAATGAGGCTTTTGGACGATCACAGACCAATTCAGAGCAATCGACTGTGTTATTTTCTCAATTCTTGACATGATGCAACACTAAAATTCATCTCTTTTAGCACTTGGCAAACAACCTGGGAGTTTGGGTCGTAAAACACTCAAAATCATTGAATGACTTTCTGTTTGAACAACGATTTACAGGCAACCATTACTGCTCCTTTCATCTGAGGCTGATTGTTTGTTCTGTCACTGTAGTAAATAATACCCCTTACAGAAAACCTCTCAGAGTTTAAAAGTTCTAGTTTCTTTGAGGTCTGGAGGTCAAAGCTCATTGGAGGTTGGTCTCAGGCAGTAGGTTAAGTCGTCAGCAGCGGCTCCTGCGTGACAAGAGCGGCTCCTGTTCTGTGCGTGACTGCTCTGTTCCTGTCTGTCACCTCAGGGCTGCTTTCACACCCTCGTTAGGCGGCACACTGCTAGTCTTGGCCCGGCGAAATGGAAAATGCAGCCTCTTTAGACCGGGATGCACTGGACTGGGTCACACAGAGTTCACAGCACTGCACTCATCAGCACACATAACGCACCCTGCTTTCCAGAGCATGCAGTACAGGAGACCGGGGCTAGTTGTCAGTGTTTTTTAAAGGGGTCATATGATGCGATTTCCAGTTTTCCTTTCTCTTTGGACTGTTACAAACTGTTAGTGCAGAGATAAGATCCCTGAAGCTGCAAAGATTAAAGTCTCAAAACCAGAGATATTCTTATCACTTGTCCACACCCCCCTAAAACGGCTCATTTAAACACGCCCCCCTTTCTCTACACCACTGTGTGGGTATGTTTTCATAACACGAATGTTTACACAAAGAAAGAAGGCGGAGCTATTATTCTGGCTGTAGTGTTGCTGCGGGCGCCATGTTCTGGAGACGC
>JAUMHE010000009.1:458732-482326 GCA_032359235.1 Enteromius mattozi | reverse complement strand
CAAAAGAGGACACAACTAGAAATCAGTGTTAAGTTGTGTTTCCAACACTGTTCCAGAACAGTTGAACACAAATATTAAAGTGTGTTCAGCACATTTACGGAGGACTGATTCCTGAAGCTGAAAGAGCAGTCTATGCTGGCTGTGCAGATACTAGAAAGCGGGGCATGTTGTCACAATGGAAATCTCATATTTATCGACAGTGATTTGAGAAGTGTCTATTGAAAAATTAAAGGCTGTTTAATAATTTAAGCCCAAATTATAATGATTTTATTGTAACAATCAATTGTTAAAAAATTCCAAAACAAATGTGACAAGCTCGCGGATACAGATCAGCTCTCTACCGGTCTACTCATAAACTGGACGAATGAGAAAGTATTTGCTCTCATCAAAATATTTACATCTAAATTAACTATAGCTTTATACAAGTCATATACAGTATTTTCTTATTTTCACTGAATTCACTTAAATGGATTCATTTATGCCAACAAAAAAATATTTTATGGTTTAAATCAGGTTAATATTATTTTTATTTGTTAAAATGAATTGTATATATTTTTGATGCACAACAGATTGCTTAACATGAAACTCATCTACATGCTATTTTTGGTGTAATTAGAAATATAAAAAATATAACGAGGAACATGTCTCTTTTTTCGTCTGGGATGTTAAAAGAACGCAGTGGAAACTGTAATTGAGTTTGAATGGTGATATTTAAACTTCAGTCTGACGTAGTTCCAAACATTGACCTCTGACCTCCAGGGTCTCTGTTGTGGTTTGTGTATGTGTCCATGTGTTTAAAGGACCTCAGAGCATTATAAACAGAAAACCCCTGATCTTTCCACATGTAACGGAGCGAGAGCTCTCTATTTATATTCGCGCTGAAGCGGAGACACTGGCTGTCCTGGATGGCTTCGAGATGGGCGTTCAGTGACCCTGATGAGGTCAGGGAAAAACCGCAGCATTCACCAGAGGTGGAGAGCCGGATCATGAACGTCTGTTTTTCCTCTGACGGTGGAAAAAGTGAACAGGTCGCTCTATAGAGCAGTGTTTCCCAAACGGGGGTTTGTAAACTGATTAGAAGCTCATAATTAATTAAAATAGTAATAAGTTTATTGTGTTCTTAGTATTTGCTTGCATAAGACTTGTGATGGAAATAATTACCCCTACCTTAACCAAATGTTTTTTGAGGGACTGCAATACTTTTGCGAGAGAATGCAGATGTTTCCTAGGAAAATGCTGTATTTTTGAGTGTATGGGAAGTTTTTTGGGGCAGTGAAAAATTTTTCAGATCAAACGCAAAGCTTCTTAGGAAACACACCTTGGCAAGAAAATGTAAATGTTTTGTGAGACAGTGCAAATATTTCCTTTGAAAACAAGATATTTTTGCGAACTAATGCAAATGTTTCATGAAAAAGCATAAAGGTTCTTGGGCAAATACAATACTTTTGTGATAAAGTTAAACATTTCTTGAGGATTTTTACAAATGGCACAAATGTTTTGTAACAGAATGTTTCCCAGAACATTGCAATATTTTTGCAAGATAACGCAAAGTTTCTTGGGAGAACGTCATGCTTATCAGTGATAAAAGCAATAGGTTTTTCTGGCAAACACTGTTTTTTAAAGTGAACATAATATTTTCGCGAGACAACACAAATGTTTTGTGAAAGAACACAACATTTCTTGGAGGAATGCAACAATTTTGAGAATGAATGTAAATGCTTTGAGAGAGGATGCAACACTTTTGTGAGAGACTGCAAATTTTTACAGTATATAATGCGAGTGAACCCAAAGTTGATCAGGAGAGCAAATGTTTGTTGGAAAACAGAGTTTCTCTGTGAAACAGAATATTTTTGTGAGAGTCTGAAAAGTTTAACAAGAGAATGTATTATTTTTGTGAGCAAATGCAAATGTTTTGTTTGATTGTGCAAAGATTTCTCCATAAAACACACAAAAATATTGCAACTAAATGTAATATTTTGTTAGTGTAAGCCCCCTGGGTCCGCACCACCACAACGCAATCTCGCTCCGAGCGGGTCTCCAACCCAGGTCTCCAGCATGGGAGGCGGGCGCTCTAACAAGGAGGTTAAAGGCCATGACCTGAGGTTTACCTGCACAGCACTCACTTGCTGGCTTCTGTTACATTAGCAAACAGTACTTTTGTGAGAGAACAAATGTTTTGCAAGAAATTGCAAAGTTTCTAGGGGTAATGCAATATTTTTGAACAATAACATTTTTTTTTTTATATATATATAATCATATTAATTAAATTTTTTAAAATATGAATGAAGATCCACTTGATGCAACAGTCTTTTTATTTGTAATTTTACAGAAAAACTGAATTCATTTACAAGGCAGTGATTTAGTATAAATTTGTACATTGCAAATCATTCAAAAGTGTAAAATTTTTACAAAAGAAAAAAATAAACCATCACCACGTGTAAGCAGATCTCATGATGAAAATGTACACAAATTAGATTTTCTAAAATGTAGAAACTTACGTATTGCCATGAGATTGTCTTGGTTCACAGCAAATGACTCCTGGAAGCAATGATGTTGGTTTGCTCTTGAAACCAATCAAGTGCCTAGAAAACAATTAGTCATATATATTTATTCATTTCACAAATAGTTTTATGCAAAGCCAAATGAACTTCACTTAAAGTTCCCAGTCAATAGTTTCTTGGAAAGAAAGGAGTGAATTATTTGCTGCTGGTCATCTCATTATTACCTGAACATGTCAGTGCATCTCTGCAAGAGTCATAAGAACTCCATCTCTGTCTCCCAGATCTCAGAAACAGCTCTTCTTGAACTCTTCAGGGTCTGAGGAAACAGTAGAGTCAGGAAATAATAAATGAAAAGGAAACAGTGTCATTTGAAGTCGATTATAAATTGCATCTGAAAGGACTCCAGCGAGCTCATAAACAGGAGAGAGAGCTGTGCTGATGGTGACATGCTGTCTTAACCACATGTTGGGCAACGCTGGAGAAACATTTCAGCCCGGAGGAAATGGTGCATTATGTGAAGTGTCCCAGAGAGTCGTTTAATTGCAGCGTAATGACGGCTGACTCTAAACCATCCGTCAGACGCTCCCTCAGGAATGACTAGCAGCCCAGCGAGACAAAGGAAGGGAACCCCACTAACAAGACAAGAATCAGGATCAACACAATGTTTGCGGAAATCAGAGCTGGAGCCAGAGCCGCTCGGGAGACCGTGTGGGAAACATGATTGAGGAGATGATTCTGACGAGGGTTCAGACTGAGGATCACTTCAATCCTTCAGCTGGAGAACTCACTGTGCTCTACAGAGATCCTAAAGATCCTATAGGACCTAAAATAAAGAGTTTTTTGTTAAACAATCATTGTAGGTTTAAAGAACTGCATTCAATGGCTTTAAACTTAGTCCTGTTAATGATTAATCATGATTAAACAATGATTTCATCAAAGCTGCCCTAAAACCTAAAACTAAAATGCATTCTTGTCTTAGGACAACTTTGATGAATTTTTTGATCCAATTTAAATGTTGACTACTATATATATATGCATACAAAAGGAAATAAATGTATATTTTTAAAATATATACTGTGTGAGTGTGTATTTCTGTTATATACTAAATATACACAGTAAATATTTGGCTTTTAATAAATAAAGATATATATATATATATATATATATATTAGTGTCGGGACTTTAACACGTTAATTTCGATTAATTAATTACAAAGCCTCTAATTAATTAGATTTTTTTTTTTTCATCGAGTCCCGGCCCTAATATATATATATATACATATTTGACTATCATATCTGTATTCATAGGGTTTTTAAGGGGTTTGTCCATATATCATTTAAACTGATTTATATACAAAAATGTGAATAAAAATGTACTATTTGAGAAAGAGGGAAAATATTTTGTGAGAGAACACATTTAGGGAACATTTTCATTGCGTCTCCTTAATAAATTGTCATTTTAAAATGAGACACTACTTGCAAAAGTTGGTTTTATTCCTATCCATATTCTGGAGGTTTTTACAGAGAAGTTTGTTTATATATCATTCACACTAATTTATGTAGCACTTTATTCCCATATAAATATGAATAATATTTACTTTTTGTTTTGCAAAAAGCAAATGTTTTGAGAGTGCAAAGATTGTTTGGGTAAACAATACTTTTGTGAGAGAACACAACAATTCTCAGAGAACTTTGTTATTGCTTCTCTTTAATAAATTATATTTTAAGGCACTAGACGAAAGCATTGTTTTTCATGCACTGGTCATTTTTGAGGTTTTGGGCTATTTAGCTTTTCATATCATGTTGTTTTGGAATATAGTGGAAAGAAAACATCCCAAATACACTTTTTAAAAGAGTCTATTTTCATGAAGCTATTGCTATTTTATTATTTTTTTGCCTTTATTTGCATCTGTAGATTTCTGTTTCAATATATATTATTTAAAGGCAGGGTATACGATTTTTCAAAAATGCCTTAGAAAAAGATTCGGGCCCTTTATCAAAACAAACTTCTAGCCAATCAGCAGTAATGGGCGTGTCTATTCGTGACGTGGAGGAGACGGTGTTTAGCGAACAGCCGAGCAGAGCGACATAAAGATAAAAAGCAGAAGAGGAAAATGTCTGCGAAATGATAAAGCAAGAAGTATGACCCGTGTAAATATCGTATCAGCTTTCCAGCGCTGGAGAGAACTCGAGGAGTGGAAGGCCTGCGATCGGACGCCGAGGTTGTTTTGGTTCTTCTTTGAGATAAAGCAACCGTTGAAAATCATTTGAAATTCATAAATAAAACACGGCAACAGTTTTTACTGAGAGGTTACTTTATGTACCATTCACATGGATTGATACATTTTATTCCTAAAAGAATGTGGTAAAAAAATTAATAGGTGTCTGATAATATCTGATTTATGGAGTGATAAAGAAATCCAAAAATCCTCAAAATCATATATGTCAACCAAAAAACAACAATTTTGAACTTGTCTTCATTCAGCTGTCCTGGAAGTGTATGCAAATCAGTGCATACTTAACTTTAATAATGAATTAAATAATGTACTGCTGCATATTAAAAATTTTACATTTCAGAAAACTTCGAAACCAATTGTCTTAATGCACTGAACTAATCTGAACTATGTATTTGTGGTGTCTCTATATTTTGTCTCTGTTTTGGGAGTATGATTTTCAGAGCATCTGGAATGCAGAAAATGTGTGATTGATAACAAGTGTCCTTACGAGCTGTTACTGTCCCACTACATCATGTCACTCGTGTCGCACATGAGCAGTGGATTTATAGCCTGTAAAAAAGATCAGGCCAAACGCACGGCTGAGAATCCACACCCTTTCATCCCAGAATAAAGTGAGAACAGAGATCGGATCGCTTCCCATGATCCCTTGAGGAAAGACTTCCCAGGGCGTACTGTGATACAGAGCGAGCTGCCTTTGGAGCAGGTTTGGACTCTAATTGCATGTCTCCATTTACACAGTTGCATGTGAATGACTGTGGTTTGTCAGTGTGATATTCAGCAGTAAGGACAAACACGATTGCACCGCTGCAAAGACCACCCGCGTTAACTGTCCCAGCTACGACACATGTCAGTCCCTGCAACTACATTCAGCGGTGCTTAAAGGTTTGCGTGAGATTTCTCCAGTCTTGGGGTTTTCTGTAGACGAGCACATACCAAATAAGCAGACAGAAAACATAAATAAAATAAAAAAAATCACTTACATGCAAAGTGAAATTGGGGCAACAAGCTAAAAAAAAAAACATAAGTAAATAATTAAAGTAAATAATTAAATATTTTAATAAGTAAATAATCACTGGAAAAGCATATAATTACTTAATTTTATTTTAATTTATGTTGCATGCAAATAATTATATAATCAGTATACATGGCTACATGGTGCAGTTACAAAATCTATCAGCAAGCGCTAACTAACTACCCATACTAACTAACCAAACCCATCATGACCATTATAGACTATAATTTATTAACGTTAACTTTAAATAACACTTTTTCAAATGTGTTATAGGTTTATACGTGTAACAGACAACAAATAAAGAAAGTAAAACATTACTGAAAGTATTGGATTGAAAGTATATTGAGGGCAAAATTAATTTTTAAATGTTTTTTAATATATATGTATATTTTAAAAAGATTTTTAAAACTATGCAAAAAATGGTCAAAAATATATTAAAAGAAAATATATTTCAGTAAATGCTGAACATAGTGAATATATAATTTTTGCCCTTTTTGTATTTGTATTTTAGAATATATCTAAAAATATGTTTTTTCTGCATGGGAAATTAAACACTAAATATCCAAACAACAATGTGAAGAGAAACTTCATGGCAACTTATTCTTATAATAATTATAGTCGTAGAAATAATAAACTCTATTTTGAGTTTTAGAGATTGTATACCATAAAACCATTTGATCGATTCTTTTTAAACACTTCAAAAAGTCTTATTACTTAAGCCCACATTGTAGATCAGAATAAAGTTTATTTATAGTGAGAAAGTTGTGATGTATGTGTGAGTAATCCTTCATTAACCTGGAGATGTGCTTCTGCTGTGTGGAGCTTCAGGCTGCTGTAATTGTTCCTGTCAAAGTCTGTCTGCCAGCTACAAATGAGCTAACCAACTCAAATCGGGGTCATCTGGAAGCCATTTCTCGCCGTATTTTTTTCCTTCCCCGTCTCATTTTAATCTCCTCCTCCTCCCAGGGGAGGTCGGGGCCGGTGACCGGGATCTGCTCACGCTAGGCCGGTGTAGCACGCAAACTCATCCTCGCACGCAAGAAACCTCTGCAGAAGACATCAGAGCGCACCTATAGAGAACGCAGAGCCCATTATCACTCCACACAGTCATTCATTTAATACTGTGCTGCTAAAACTGAAACAAAATGCACTCAGTGACTAAAGTCTAGGAGTAAAAGCTCAAGCTACTCCTGATATGGAAACATAGATCAACAGAACTTCAGCAGATAATTTGGCTTAGAGAAAAACAGGCTCTACACACTTTGAAATAACAACATGCCTCAAAACTTCTGCTGAAGAACAAACTCCTCTTCATGCCAAGACAAAAAGGGAGGGAATGTTTGCTAATGTGCAAATATTTCAGAGAACTCTAAATTCTGCCTAAAGTATTTTAAGACATGGCATGAAAAATATTGGCTCATCTCAGCATTTCTTTTGTGCTTGCACACACACACACACACACACGAACATATTCATGCTGTGATTGATTTTAATGACAAATAAATTACAATATAATGACATATCATATAATTTATATTTTTACGAATTAATTTTTTAAACAATAGAATGTAATGTAAATAACACTGAGAAATACAGATGCAGTGTAGATACATTCTTAATTGTCATCAAGAAAAAATTTCAAACTATAAAAAAAATAAATAAATAAATACAATTTATTATTTAAATTGAATGAAATTTAATTAAATCATTAAATTAATTAAATTAAATTAAAATGGTCTCATTTTCTTGCACAAAAATAAAAAGATTTTATTTTGTATTTGCTGCACGTTGAAGTGTGAGCTGGCCACATCATGTATTCTGCATTGATGCTTTAACAAGTTTACGTAAATGCGATAAATTCATTAGTTTATGTACAATGTTGTATAGGCTGATATAAAAGTATCTGCTAAATTAATTATAAATATGATCATGATGAAATGTAAAAACATCTGTTACTTAACATCAGTGTTCTGGTGTGTTTGATAACTCAACTCAACAGTTTCCATCACCGTTCATCGGCCAAGTCACGTTATTAACAGACGGGAAATGTTCAGGAGCGCTCATCATTGACATATCGAATTATAGTAACTGATCTTACTTTAATGTCAGGCCACATTAAATCACTAATGCTCACACAGTTGGTTCTGATTGGAGGAAACACACGGCACTCACTTCTGATTGGCCGACGGGATCTTGGAGCCAAAGTCGAGCAGAGGTCAGAGTAAGAGGAGATTTGTGGTCTAATGTACCTGGCGAAAGCACAAACATCCCGCTGTGAGACGTCTGTGCGCTTGCGTTCCCTCAAGGCAACTCGCTCTCGTTTTAGAACAGACCGCAATAATTCAATAACCTTACTGGATTCAGTTAAAGATAGCCAGTGTTTGGGAACCTTGGATATTTTTGTGATGCGATTTATGTAATAAAAACAAAATGTTCATGCACGTCATAAAAATATAAATCACACACAGAGCACAACAGCAGATTTCTAGTTGCAAGATTAAACTAAATTTATAAAGTTAAAATAATCCATGCCTTCATAATCTCTTCTGATACTATATGCTGTTTAGCAATAACCAACTATTATAACTCCATAGCAACTGCATAGCAACACCCTGGCAAAAACCGACCTTTTCTAAAACTGCTTGGTAACATGTTAAAAACATTCTGAATACCTTATTAACTAATAGCAACAGGAGTAGTGACTCCCTAGAAACTGCTTAGCAACACCCTGGCAAGAACCTGCTGCAGTAGCAACTGCATAGCAACACCCTGGAAACAACCTGCTACAGTAACATCGTAGAAACTGCATAACACCCTGGCAACTGCCTGCTGTAGTAACTCCCTAACAACTGCATAGCAACACCCTGGCAACAACCTGCTGCAGTAACTCCCTAACAACTGCATGGCAACACCCTGGCAACATTCAAATGTAGTAACTCCCTAGCAACGCTCTGGCAATGACCCACTGTAGTAACTCCCTAACAACTGCTTGGCAACATGTCAGAAAACACTCTGAATACCTTAACTAACACCAGTACCCTAGTAACTACCTACCTTAATAATAACTCCCTAGCAACTTCATAGCAATGCCCTGGCAACAAGCTACTGCAGTAACTCCATAGCAACATGCTAAAACACACTCAAAACACTTTGGTGACTGCATAGCAGCACCTTGGCAACAACCTGTTGTAGTGACTCCCTAGTAACTGCATAGCAACACCCTGGCAACAAGCTACTGCAGTAACCCTTAGAAACTGCCTGGAAACATTCCAGTGTAGTTAACTCCCTAGCAACTTCATAGAAACGCCATGGCAATAACCTACTGTAGTAACTCCCTGGCAACTGCATAGAAACAACCTACTGTGGCACCAACCAACTGTAGTAACTGCCTAGCAACCACATAGCAATGCCCTGACAACAAGCTATTTCCACCTATCTTACTTCAGTAACTCCCTAGCAAATCCATTGCAACATAAAAAAATATAAATAGTAAAACCCACTCAAAACACTCAAACGGCTGCATAGCAACACCCTGGCAACCACTCAAAACACTGGTTGGTATTTCTCCATTCACATTTTCTGCAAGAATGTGAAAATCATTCAAATTCTCTTGCGAAAAAAAAAGCTGAGCTGAAGTGAATCAGCATCACGTCACCAGCGTTAATAGACTCCATCAAATGCTAACATGGTCAAGATGGCACTGGTGAGTCACGCTCATAAAGCACTGGTTAGTGTCCTGCAGCGAGAGAGAGTGTGTTCATTTCCTCTCACTGAGTGTCAGTCGCTCGTTTGGGGTTCTGGATCACCGCTGCTGTCTAATCTGCATTAGCATTCCTACGGTTCGCTTCAGCTCGTCCCTTTTCCCTGAATCCCACCGGCTCCGTCAGACCCCCGGGCCTCCCCCCTCCCATGGCCATGCGTGACAGTAGCTCGCTGAAAAGTGGAAATGATTCTAGTAAACAGTGATTAGCTCCAGACCGGGATCGGCTCGTCCGCCGTGAGACCTGCATCCACACGCTGGCGGCTGCCAAGTCCTCGACCTTCCCGACCCTGCGGGGTCACGGCCAGCCTTTCACAGCCAGGTTAAGGAGAATAATGGCAAGCAAACACGACAGCCTCACGCAACACACACACTCTCACCGCAAAGCTGGCTCTGATTAGAGCGGACGCTGATGTGAGAGACCATATGTGAATCATGGGATTCCAGAGGACTCTCCCGTACAGAAAGACGTGATGGGATTTTGGCAGCGCTGAGCTCTGATAGTAACACTACAAACCCAGGAGTCATCAAAATAACATTTGACATTTTATGTTATAACATAAAGGATTATGGTGTATTAAATAAAACTACTTAAAAGCTTGTTGCTGTGGTTTATATATATAGACATATATATAGACACAGACGTATGTATGCTTACACAAGATATCGCAAAATTGTAAAAATCCTTGACTTTTGATGATGGTACATTAAAATATCATTGAAAAGCTTTGAAAATATTAAGTCAATTATTAACTTTTAATTAATGTTTTGTTGTTATTTAGATATTTAGTTATTTAGATATATTTAGATGTTATAGACCAAAAATTATTTTATTATATATATATATACTGTTTATACACAGAATATTAACTAACTAATACCAAACCAATATCATATTGTTACATCCATTCTTGATGTTTGATTATCTAATATAATGGATTATGATAAATTGAATCATTACTTAAAAGCTTTAGTTGCTGTGGTTTACTTTGCAAATATTACAAATTCAATCAAAATCCTGAGCTTTAAAAAAATTACATTAAATTAAAATGCAAGATCTATGGGAACTCACTTTTTTATATTTAAGAAGACAATAGATAACACTTAACTTCAAGCTTCAATAGTAATTAATAATGTGCATTAATGCATTTTATTTCATGAACAAGTGTAACAAAAGTTATAATATTTGCAGATTCCTTATTATTCATGAGATCATAATGCATTATTAAGAGCAGATCTTTTTATAGTGGATCAAACATAAAGGCTTACCACTTTATTTTATTATGTGTGCTGCTTACACAAAGATATTATTAACTGTGTCAGTTTAATGCTCACTAGTTCCTCCTCTCTATAGTGTTCCCTGAACAGTGCACAATGAAATCTAAGCTTGTTTCTGTGAAGATGTTTATTCTCTCCTAGGGCGCAAAAACAGTGGGCTCCTAAATCCAAGTGGATTGGAACTGATTGTATTTGGCAGCTACTCCTTCCTCTCTTCTCAGGGAAGGAGGCACATCTCGTTTTAGTGGTGGTGTGCATCCAGGAAAGTGTACTATCAGCAAGAAATCAATGCTACTGTCTCTCTGACTCTAGAAATGCTGCAGAGCTGCAATTAGGGTCATTAGATCCCTGCAAAAATAAACTCCTGGTGAGGAAACAAGGAACATTTATCTCTTGCCTGGCGCACAGAAGAGAAACGTCTTGCATCAAGAACATTCAGTTCTATCGCCTAAATCTTGAGATTTCAGAGAACTTCCTTCTCACTGACGGACGAGCTGCAAATATGAATGAGAAAATACCAATTTAACCTCCATTTAACGCTCTTATGATATAAACTGACTCTGTACAAAGAGAACAAACAGCAAATGAAAAACAAAAAGCATATACACATGCACCGAAAACATCATTCAACTTTTAAAGACAATTGACCCTCAGGATGTGCTTTCTTACAGAATAAAGTGTCTATTGGTGTATTCTGAGAGAATCTGCTTTGGTGCACGTTATGAAGGCATGCTTGCAATTAAGCCCATCTCTCAATGACTGCATACCCAAAAACACATGTGAAAATTTATCCTGAAATTGTGAGAGGAAAATAGCCGAGAGAGACCCTGGCGTGATTTACCATGACATAAGAGACCCCAGAACATGATGCACCATCGACATGTGAACACAACATCAAATTATGCTCTTAAAGATCATTTACAAACTTCATTGTTTCGCTGTGTTTTAAAATGTTGACATTTGTACTAAAAATCTATTGTTTGTTCTCAGAGATCCAATGTGTATTTACATAAATTATTCTGCAAGGATATTAAATGATGTATTATAATAACTTTGTGATGGTGCAATGGTGCATATGCATGATTAATTTTATGTGTATTATGACATGAGATGCTATTTCATACTGACATTCATATTCATTATCAATTATGATGATTATAATAGACACACACAGACACAGCTCGGTTTTTCAATGTCTAGTCGTGTTGTATTACTTCCTTGCATGCATACCTTTCCATTTTCAGGGTTTATGTAAAGTGGGTCTGCAAAACAGAGCGTCTTTTTATTACGAAACATTCCCCAAGACAAAAGTCTGAAGTCTGGGAAGCCGTCGATGATTGCATCAAGCTTAAAATAACATTTTCGTAATCCTGTGCAAACCAGAGCAGAAATAACGATTACAAGTGTGCGCAAACGACTAGAAACGCGCGCGCGTCAAATAAAGAGATGCAAAGAGTTCAGCTGCGGCAACATAAAACGTTTAATGCATCACTCCATTTGAGTTTATCACTATTTGACGACTGCCACAAACCGCGAGAGTTTTGCACAATTGAGTTTTATGCATCTCCGCCAACGATGATCAGAGATACCCCGCGCAGAGCGCGTGCAAATGAAAAAAAAGACGATTTACGCACTATATTCAGACGTTTTCCCGGTGAAGAGAACCGGCTGCGCGCTCTGATCTCCGCGTTCGGCTGCAGCCAGACGTTCAGAGCTTCTAACGGAGTCCCTGCGGCTTCCACAAGGGGAGGAGTGAGACTATCATCGGGTCCTGCCCCCTGTGCTGCAAACATATATAAAAGACATGGATCCATCCAAGCAGCTCACAAAACCCTGTCAGCTTAACCTGGAAAATTAAATAATCAGTGCATGCATATTAATTAAAACAGACTGTACTTGCAACAGAGAGGGTTAGTTTGCATTCATTTTGCATGCAAAAAGAAGAAATCGATTTTTTTTTTTTTTAAATGGGTGCTTATATTTCTCTCAATATATAGCATTATTTGAACAGAATTTCATTAGAAGAATAAAAGAGCATCAGAAGAATGGCTCTGACTGAAGCTGAGTTTGAGAGCGGCAGCATCATGAAGGAATGGGGCGGACAGGTTCAGCCGGCTTTGATAGCATCCTTCATCATCCTCTTTTTTCTGGAGGCCTGTCTTTGGGTCAGAAATCTGACGATCAAGAAAAGGCTCCCAGGCCCGTTTGCCTGGCCCTTGGTGGGCAATGCCATGCAGTTGGGACAAATGCCACACATCACCTTCTCCAAGCTGGCAAAGAAGTACGGAAATGTCTACCAGATCCGACTCGGGCGAAGCGACATCGTGGTTCTGAATGGAGACGCGGCCATCCGCAAGGCGCTCATCGAGCACAGCACCGAATTTGCCGGGAGGCCAAACTTTGTGTCCTTTCAGATGATTTCCGGCGGCCGGAGCATGGTGTTCAGCAGTTACAGCAAACAGTGGAAGGTGCATCGGAAAGTAGCACAATCGACCTTGAGAGCATTCTCGTTGGCGAACACTCAAACCAGGCAGACATTCGAGCAGCACGTTGTAGGCGAAGCCATGGATCTGGTCCAGAAGTTTCTACGGCTCAGCGCTGACGGACGGCACTTCAATCCTTCGCATGATCTCACCATCGCAGCCGCAAACGTAATCTGCGCTCTTTGCTTTGGGAAACGCTACGGCCACGACGATCCCGAGTTCAGGACTCTTCTGAGAAGAGTGGAAAAGTTTGGTGAAACTGTCGGCGCCGGGAGCCTGGTGGACGTCATGCCTTGGCTGCAGTCGTTTCCCAATCCAGTCCGAAGCGTTTATCAAAACTTCAAGCTCATCAATGAAGAGTTCTTTGCTTATGTGAAGGACAAAGTGGTGCAGCATAGAGACACGTACGACCCTGAGGTCACCCGTGACATGAGCGATGCAATCATTGGCGTAATTGAGCACGGGAAAGAGAGCATGCTGACTAAAGACTTTGTTGAGTCTACAGTCACTGATTTAATCGGAGCAGGACAGGACACCATGTCAACAGTCATGCAATGGATACTTCTTCTATTAGTCAAATACCCATCAATCCAAACCAAACTGCAAGAGCAGATTGATAAAGTCGTCGGTCGTGACAGACTCCCATCAATAGAAGACAAAAGCAATCTAGCCTATCTGAATGCCTTCATCTATGAAACCATGCGCTACACCAGCTTCGTCCCCGTCACCATACCGCACTCCACCACCTCAGACGTCACCATCGAAGGTCTCCACATCCCCAAAGACACCGTGGTGTTCATCAACCAGTGGTCTGTCAACCACGACCCTCAGAAGTGGCAGGATCCTCACGTCTTCAACCCGTCGAGATTCCTGGACGAGGCCGGAGCTCTGGATAAAGACCTGACCAACAGCGTGATGATCTTCTCGACAGGGAAGAGGAGATGCATTGGCGATCAGATCGCCAAAGTGGAGGTCTTTCTGTTGTCTGCCATCCTCCTGCACCAGTGCTCGTTTGAGAGCAGCCCCTCTCAGGATCACTCCATGGACTGCTCGTATGGTTTAACACTGAAGCCGCTCCAGTACACAATCTCGGCCAAGCTCAGAGGAAAACTTTTTGGCTTGGTATCGCCGGCATGAGTATAAATAAATATCCAGCCTGTTATTGTGACTGAAGGCCAGCAGAGACTGAACATATTACAAATGTATTCCACATAATGAGTATTAGTAAAGCTGCACTGAATGCTGTTAGTAATTGTATATTTAATATTTATACACGTTCGCAATGAACTGATTTATTCACATCCATAGAATATGTTGTCAGGTAACTGAAGAGATTCTTAACAGTAAT
The DNA here is from genome assembly GCA_032359235.1 of Enteromius mattozi. NCBI lineage: Eukaryota > Metazoa > Chordata > Actinopteri > Cypriniformes > Cyprinidae > Enteromius > Enteromius mattozi. The sequence goes on along the minus strand of JAUMHE010000009.1, from coordinate 467,708 downwards.
GTTTTAATTGCTTTGTGTTTATAAAACACCATCTATGCTTCAAAATAACGTTAGAAGGACTACAATATGAAAAGTTTATGGTCCAATGCTAAGCCACTATCACTGTAGACATATCAATTATTATGTAATATTATGCAGTTGTTTGTAGATCGTGTTGAGTCATGATAATGGGCAGCAGCTGTTGGAGTACTTTTACTTCCTATGAGCTCGACTCAGATTTGGCATCACATTTAATTATGCTTGCATAAACCAGTATAACAATGTGATTATGTACTTCAGGTATTTTAAGTATTAGGCGTTTAAGCATTTGTTTATACCCAATATACAATTTTTATATAAATTATATTCTTTATAAAATGCATATAAAATTGAGATTCTTGCAAGGGTCATTTGTTGAAGTTAGAGTAGTTTTAGTGACATGCCAATTTGCAATCAATGCTTTGCTGTGTCTGTTCTATTGCTCAGCGAATCACAAAATTAATTTCTGGATGAATTTTTAGCTTTCAGCTCATTATGTCATTTTGAAGGTTCTCTCACGTCCACAAACCAAATCCTCAAAATCACGTATAAAACCAGCAGTATAAATTAGAGCTACTATCTCAAGACGTACTCCTATATTACATTGCATTTATTCTGATAAATGTTTACACTGAAAGTTTTGCAAGCTCTGTAACTGAATTGCATGTATTCAGGAATACAGTTTCTTTTTTTTTTTTTTTTTTAAAGTTTTTTATTATTATTGTTCAGGTATTGTTTTAAACGTGTTCTTTTTATTATTGGAAAATAAGCTATAAGTGGAATAAATAAAGTGCTGCTCTACAGCCTGTGAAGACGCACTCAGTCTCTTTCTGTTTTGATCCTGATGCACATTTTATAAGAAAATGTATGTACATACACACATAAAATCAAATATGAAAGTAAAATAAATAAATAAATAAATCACATCAGACTAAACCAGCTTGGCATCCAAATTTACTGTCTGAATAGTCTGCATCTGTCTTCACTTATATATCCTTATTGTTAGTTTTATGGCCAATATTTCAGTTTGCATTCAGTTTCTGAGATATTTCTGTAAAGCCACATCTTTAAAGTCAAATTATCTTATTAAATTTATACAACAGTCATTATTCTAACTACAGCTCATGATAAATGCACTCCCATGGTACATATTTAACTCCATTGTTTGTATCTGTTCTTTGTCTGACGGATTAAAAAAGCGCTTTCACGAGTTTACAGACTGAATTGCTCAAGTGACTTGATTTCACTAGCATTCAGTTGGCATCAGATTGTGGATTCCAAACAAAACTAAATCACACCAATTAGAGCAGACTTCCAGAGCTCATATACGTTAGACAATGCATTCTGTAAAAATTAAAATGACAGCATTTTTATTTCTATGGTTTCATTCATCTTAATCAGACATTTCTTTATAGTAAGACAAAAAATGATCTATTAAAAATATATAGAAAGCAACAGCCATCATTAAATGAAGGCCTACATCCATTTACCCTATTTTCTTACTCTCTTATATACACACAGAGATATAGTGCCACCAAAATGCATTTAAAAACTCAATAAAACATATTTGACTGAATTATATAAACCATAAAAGCAAGCATCTTTATATGCATTTTAAATGTTGCAACTCATGCTCACTTCTCTACATCTCATTGTTCTTTCTCCTCAAGTTTACGCAGGTGTATTAGAAGAGTTACCACAGGTGTGCAGAAACAATAAGATCCAACAAATACAATGCTGACTGGCTTCCAGTTCAACATTGCATCTATTTAAAGTTTAAACTTTAACGTACTGCCCTTAATTCTTTAAAATAAACGACACTCACTTTGGTATGTTTCAATCTCATATCTAATGCATACTGATATGTACTTGTCTAAAGCACTATGCATCTGTAGATGGCTCAAGAACATGTTGGGAGTCCAATGTGTGTCCAGGCTGTAATGGGTGGAGAGTCAGAGAGAGTCGGGGGGAAAGAAAACGAACCTGTGGCCCAAACTCCTCCTACTCTAGAGATATATAACACAGTGTCAAGGCTGAAATCTGCATTCTTCTAATTTGGTCATCTCTGGACAGACACCGCAGCTCCGCAAACCCTGACCCGTCTTCCTGTAACCCCAGAGCTGGAGAAGGCAGAAAACCACAGGGAGTTGAGCTTCTCGAATTCCTACTTGCATTCAAGATGGGGAGTTACTAAAACACTTGCAATTTATACAAAAACAAACCTGTAGAGTTACCATGGCGATATCAGACGCAGAGTTGGGCATGAAGGGCAGTAGCATCCTTAAGGAGTGGAGCGGACAGATCCAGCCGGCCCTCGTTGCATCTTTCATCTTCCTCTGCTGTCTGGAGGCTTGTTTCTGGGTCAGGAACCTCACCCTGAAAAAGAGGATTCCAGGGCCCTTCGCTTGGCCGCTTGTGGGGAACGCCATGCAGCTCGGCCAAATGCCCCACATCACCTTCTCCAAGCTGGCAAAGAGGTACGGAAACGTCTACCAAATTAGACTGGGCAGCAGCGATATAGTGGTTCTCAATGGAGAATCGGCCATACGCAATGCGCTGCTTCAACACAGCACCGTGTTCGCAGGCAGACCGAACTTTGTGTCCTTCCGGTCGGTTTCCGGCGGGACGAGCATGACGTTCGCCAGCTACAGCAAGCAATGGAAGACGCACCGGAAGCTCGCCCAGTCCACCATTCGTGCCTTCTCTTCCGCGAACAGCCAAACGAAAAAGACCTTCGAGAAGCACATCGCAGCTGAAGCAGAGGAACTGATAGAAACGTTTCTGAGATTGAGTGCAAACAACCGATACTTTGATCCGTCTCATGAACTCACAGTCGCGGCTGCTAACATCATCTGTGCTCTTTGTTTCGGGAAACGCTACGGACACGATGACTCTGAGTTCAGGACTCTCTTGGGCAACGTGAACAAGTTCGGCGAAACCGTAGGAGCTGGAAGTTTGGTGGACGTCATGCCTTGGTTGCAGTCGTTTCCCAATCCCGTGAGGAGCATTTTTCAGAGCTTCAAAGACCTCAATAATGACTTCTTCACGTTTGTCAAAGGTAAAGTGGTGGAGCACAGGCAAAGCTACGACCCTGAGGTCACAAGAGACATGAGTGATGCCTTTATTAGCGTGATTGATCACGCAGACACAGAGACAGGCTTGACCGAGGCTCATACTGAAGGTACGGTTTCTGATCTCATTGGAGCAGGTATGGATACCGTCTCCACTGCCTTGAATTGGATGCTGCTTCTATTAGTCAAATACCCATCAATTCAAACCAAACTGCAAGAGCAGATTGATAAAGTAGTCGGTCGTGACAGACTCCCATCAATAGAAGACACGTGCAATCTAGCCTACCTGAATGCCTTCATCTACGAAACCATGCGCTACACCAGCTTCGTCCCCGTCACCATACCGCACTCCACCACCTCAGACGTCACCATCGAAGGTCTCCACATCCCCAAAGACACCGTGGTGTTCATCAACCAGTGGTCTGTCAACCACGACCCTCAGAAGTGGCAGGATCCTCACGTCTTCAACCCGTCGAGATTCCTGGATGAGGCCGGAGCTCTGGATAAAGACCTGACCAACAGCGTGATGATCTTCTCTATGGGGAAGAGGCGATGTATTGGCGATCAGATCGCAAAAGTGGAAGTTTTCCTCATCGCTGCCATGTTAATCCACCAACTATCTTTTGAGCACGACCCATCACAGGACTTGAGTTTAAACTGCTCTTATGGGTTAACACTGAGGCCATTTAAGTATAAAATATCTGCCAAACCCAGAGGAAGCATATTAAATGAAGAATAAGTGCTCTGATATATTACATTGTACAGAATAAGGTATGTACTTCATATTTAGCAACAGTATATATAAATATAGTTAATTTTCTGTGTAGATTAATGTATGACTAAATCTAAATGTTTTTAAATCAAAAGTAACCAAAGAAAAAGGGCCAAAAGGAATAAAAATGGTGTCAGCAGGGTTTCGTAAGACTTTAAAACAATGTTTTTACAGAGACATCCAAAATAAAGTTTTTTGCTTACATAATATGTGTGTGTACTGTGTGTATATACATATATATATATATATAGATATATATAAAAGCACACACATACAGTATATATTTAGAAAATATTTACATGTAGTAAAAATTTATATATTTATATTCATATAATTTATATTATATATAAATATTTATTATATAAACATGACATTTTGCATGCATGGGTTTGTATTTATATATACATAATAAATATACACAGTACACACACATATTAGGAAAACAAAAGTTTTTAGATTTAGATTAGATTAACAAAAGATTAATTGCAATTAATTTAATGTGATGTTATATATATATTTTTCTTTCTAGTTTTGTAAGTTTTATAAGCCTGTAATTTTTAAAAAGGTGTTAAAAAATGATTCATAAATGTGACTTAAAACAGTTTTTACTGATGTAAATAAAATGCATTGTTGACTACAACAGCGTGCATTTGAAATATTTATATTCATGCTCACTAAGTTGCTCCAAATACAGTCACGCTTTGCTGGCCACATCTGCTGGTTTGCTGTACAAACACACACACATTAATAAAACGCTGTTTGTCGGTCATGTAAATTAGAGGTCTAAATGTATTTGCTAATTTACTTTTCCGTAGCACCTTTTCACACACACACGCATACAAACGTGCAAAGCTGCTTTGTGGCCCACATGCACGGCGGAGGGAGTCTCAGAGGGAGTCTTACATTTACACTGGTTAATTCATAGCAGACACACGCTGCTTTCCTCTCTCGCTTCCTCTCATGACACCGCAGAGCTCTGGAGCGGGGCCAGGGTGTTATGGGCCATGCAGGGAAGCCACAGTACATGCCCCTGATTTACTGCGAACCACACACGCAAACGCACACTCACGAGACACGTCTTTTTGATAAACCTCCCCATTGAAAAACGGCCGCTCTCCGGGATGCCCCCATCGTTGGCCTCTGGATTTGCTGAGGGCTCGGCTTTAAAAAAAAAACAATACACAAATTGTACCATCACCTCTGTTTTGACCTCAAACACAGATGAGTGACTCTCACGGAAGGGTCATATTTTACCCCAAAATAAAGAGAAACATTGTTTTGCATCGATAGATACAACTGGCGATTGTTCGGCAATACAGAAAAATACTTTGCGTTACAATATGTTTGTGTTTAAACCCGTACAACAAATACAACAAAACGTTTTGAGGTGGAATATGAGCTTCTTGCACACACACAGCAGATGATGTGAAGCTAACAACTGCATTGTTTTGGACAGAAGTGCACTTTAAAACAGGAAAACATTGATGGCTGCCTTTCAAAGCATCAATCACAGAAAACATCCTCCCTTCTCATCTGGACTCACATGCTAACACAACACTAGATTATATAAATCTATCGTATTCACTTTATTATAATTGCTACTGCGTGTAAAGTATACTTGTGTTATTTATGCGCTTGCAGAGCTGAGCATCATAATTATAGCTCAGTTAAACTTTATGGTGCTTATTCTGAAAACTGTAGAGAAAGAAATGTGTAAAACATATTGTGAACAGTGTCGAGTTTGATAACTGAGTTTCTAAAAGCTCTCTGAAATGTACACTTGTTAATGCAAAATACTCTCAACTTGTCACTTTTGCAAACCTTTGCGTTTTTCCTCAACAAAGGGACCAGTAAGAAACCACATCATATTCAAAGTTTACATACATATGAACATACAGTTTTGTTTTATCAGCATTAACTCTACACTCTCAGAAATAAAAGCTGTCACGGGGCGGTAACTGCAGTATCTTTTTAAAAGGGAAATGTTTGTACCTATTAGATTCAAATATGGACACTTGAAGTACTGATATGTATCCTTAAGGTGCCACAATGGACTCTTTTGGTACAAAAATGTATCTTTTGATAAGGTACCGCCCCGTGACAGCTTTTGTACCTTTATTTCTGAGAGTCTATGTTATGCTAACTGATCATTTTAAGCTGTTAAGATGAGTGACGAATTGGGAAATTACCCTGTTGTTTAAGCTTTTAAGTTTGCCAAAACTTGGCATATTTAGATGATTTGTGTCACAAAACCCTGTGTAACATCTGTTTACGCACAATGAAACATAGATGAAAAACAACAAATACAAAAACGCCTAGTGTATAACCTTATTTTATTATACCAGAAACATGAAATGTTCCACCGCATTCAATATATTCTGACCAATATCTCATAAACATCTCGTCTTAATAAAACTTTCTCAAGTCGAGAGTTGGAACATCCTAAGACAACTTTAAGGCAGCGTATGACAAGCTTGGAAAAGCTATCTTTGGTAGCACAAAGCAATGCCAGTCACGCGAACGCTTGCCAAAAACAGCAGGAACGCGGTGCCAAAACCCAGTGACTCAACACTTCTGTTCTGAGAATTATCACACATCCGTGTTGCCCTAAATCACTCCTCCGCTTACAGATGATGAGCCAATTCCCATGGGAAGTGGCTTTTTCGATCCAAAAGACTCAAGCCAATGAGCCCGACAGCTTAATAGATAGATGTGAAATTGTATACAATTATTCTGCAGCTGCGGGAGGCAGATAAAGCAGCTTTCTGGGAAGCGTCTACGTTATAGAGTCTTTCCTGATTTAGAAAGCCAAAACACACACTCTTATACACATTTAAAGTGATTTAAACCAGAGCAGAGATGGTGTAAGACATGGCTGACTTCTGGAAAATGTGTGAACATTACACTTGTGCTTGTTAAGTCAATCAACACTAGGACGAGTGTACATCAGTGTCTATTCAAGGGAAATATTACACAATCTGTTCACTTTTTAGTCAGTGTTGAGGGTAATGCATTATAAGTCATGCCAGTTACGTGATCAGATTACTTTTTCAAGTAACTCAAGTAATGCAATACTTTTTTTATTTGCAGAACATGTGTTCATCTCAATTGCACAAAAAAACATTCAGAATTCCTCAAAATTAATAAAATGTTTTACATTTGCCAAAAATATAACTTTTTTTAATATTAAAAACAAACAAGTAGGCCCTGCCCAGATTTTAAAAGGTCAAAAAGTAACTAAGTAACATTATTAGTTACTTTTCTAGGGAGTAACGCAATATTGTATGCATTACTTGAAAAGTAACTTTAGTGTCTAGTTATCTTTTCATTTATTCATTTGTTTAAAATAATTGAATGAAGCCTGCCTATCAGTTGATGGCGGTGCAAAAACAGTCACTGAAGGCCGAGTCTCTAATCTAAATGTTTGCAAGATTGTAGTTTAAATGTTTTTCCTTGCCATGAAAGAGCAGGAGCTCATAAATGCACCAACACACCCTCATAAACAAACATACAGGCATGAAAAGTGTCCGTTCACACGCATCTTTTACCTGGAGGCCCTCGAGCGAAGAGGGTTTATGTGAGAGAGACTGTGGACCAATAACAATCACAGACGGACTAAGTTCTTCCAAGAGCTCCGCAGTCAAATTCCCCGGACTACAAACAAATCAGCCGCACATTGCTTCAATAACGCTCGTTTGTTTCTCATCAGTTTTACAAGAGAAGCTGTCTGATCTGTCAGAGATGCCAAACGCGTTTGACCGACGTCTACAGCAAAGCCATTATAAACATATCAGTGGGTCAAGAATATGTCCGTCAACCAACTAATCATTTACTGAGCTTGTTTAGATTTAGTTTAGTTCTGGTGGATCTGAGCTCAAACCAACATAATTATTATGTATTTTATGCATATCTTTATAAAGCCCTCTCAGATATTTAGATCAATTGATTCAAGACCCCCAAAAAACAGGCAGGAAAAAAGTTTTCAAATGTGAAGAGATACGTGATGCATTCATTATTTTTGTTGTAGATGTCAAAGGTCATGTGTCCAATCAAACCATAAATTTTGATACCACATTTGTTTTAATGGCCTGTAAAATTAGTCTGATGCCAACATCAAAGGTAACACTGAGCAGTGTTTAGAAACATATCCAGTTTTCTTGTAGTGATTATAACATTATTTCAACATTACAAAAACATTTCTTACATTCTTTTTTCACCGAAATCTAACGTTATTTGAACATTTATTATTTTATATTCTAAAAAAAATAAAATGTCCCCTTGCTATGATTATAACATAATGTAAAGACTACAAAGACCTCAAAATTATGAAAACACATATCAACTATAAATAAACTTATAGTGTTTCATACACATTAATTTAAGAATGTTTTATCCTAACATTTATATACATTTTAGTGAGAGTTGTAAGAATGACAGCTGATACTGTATGATCTCCCAAAAACATTAAAAAAGTTTGATTTGTTGAAGGCTTTTGCCAGAGACTCTCAATGGAAAGCCTAAAGTGAAAGTTTGAAAAGTCGAATAACTGTTCCAAGATGGCACAATGTTTTAAATTTCAATTAGTTTTTTTTCAATTTCACGTTTTTTCTAATCAGTTTTTTCAGTTGCTTACGCACTAAATCTAAATCACCAAATCTGCAAAACCATACACTAATTCTGCCAAATCCTCCCAATGGAAAATCTAAAGTTAAAGTTTGAAAAGTCTGATGGCACAACATCCTAATTAGCATATTCATGACATTACAGCATCACATTTCCATGTCGTCCAATGTCAGTCATTTACATCTGTTTGCTTCTCTTCTATTCTCAGAGCTCACAAACTGTGCTTTAATGCAGCTGCATCCCAGTGAAGCTTTATCATTTACATATTTTTCTGTTGTCAAACAATAAAGCGAGTATAAAATAATGACCCAAATACAGCCCATGAAAGTCTCTGCATCTCACAAAAATCACCATTTACTCACATCAGTTTATGTTAGACTAATAATTCAACTTATATTTTTGGGCCAATGTGGTCACCCTCTGGGGTCTGAGGTGATTTTGGGGTCCCTGAGATGTTTGGACATGCTCTGATATTTGTGGTTATTTCAGCTA
>JAUMHE010000009.1:429223-458632 GCA_032359235.1 Enteromius mattozi | reverse complement strand
AATACCCCGGATGTCTGTGTGTTCGGTGCTGGTCAATGTTGGATTTACCGTGTGTTTACCCCTTTGTCTAGCCACCCGTGTCCTCCCCAAGTGTCCGTGTTTTCTGTGTTTGGATGTACATTCGTTTTCCCCGTTGTCTAGCCATCCGTGTTTTCCCTTCTGTGTTCTGGATTTACCGTTGCCGACCCACGCTTCCCACTCTGGATTATTCTCTTGTCTCTGCCTACAATGCTCCCGTTCGCTGTTGTTTAACCCCACCTGTACTGACTCTGGATTGTAAATAAAGCTTGCAAATGGATCCGCACGTCTTCGCGTCAGATCCAGCAGTACAATTCCAGCTGCAACAAAGTCACATTGTAAAAGGATACATCTGGTTCCTGTGGTTTTGTCGTAATGGCCATCGTGGTGATGAGGTCTTCCCTGTCTGTGTCACTCGGGACCTTCACTGACACTGTCTGAACTGTCTCTGGGGCTCATCTAAGTGTCCTGGTCTCCACTGACAGGGTTGTAGACATCATCCCTAGGTGCTGATCCACCATCTGATGTGGATACGGACTGGATCGAGGTGGATGCAGTGACCATCTGATCTGTATACATCTGCATACTGGATCCCACCTGTCGCCTCTTTACATCTATATGCACAGGGAGTGGCTCAGAATGCAGAATTTACCAGCCAAATTTCATTGGCATTTCAGAGGCAGACCAATCATGTAATTAAAACCTGATCTAAATAGTAATAACTACTGAAAAGGGGCAGTTGTGCCCTAATGGTTAGCGTTGGCACTAGGCAGTATAGCAGTGTGTAATGATATCAGCTGGAGTGCCTTCAAGCTCTGGCAGTTTCACCCAGGACTCTCAGATTGTTATCCGGACTCAATCTCCCATAACACACTACTCTCTCACAGCTGCTGATCATTACCCACACCCACACACTCATTAGCTCTAGCATAAAGGCCAGTTTCTCCAGCAAGTCAATCACGAAGTCTTGATTTGCAACTGCTATCATTTCTGAGCTTATTTCCCGTGTTTGACCTTGGACTGTTTCTCTGTTTATTGTTTGATTGCCGCCTGCCCTGATTCTGTGCCCGTGTACCTCGACCTTGATTCTGCTTAGTCTCTATTGCTCTGTTTGCTGATATCTCGACCTTGCCTGCTGACTTCGAATAAACTACTGCTTATGGATCCGCACGCCTCCGACTCAGTTGTTACACAGTTCATACCGAATATTGGTGTTTATTTTTTTTATGAAGATGATGTCCACCGCCCCTTGTCATCAGCTCCCGCATCTCTCATACACACAAGTGCAACTTCAGCACTAGGTTTAGCAACTTTCAGATTTCTTTGAACGCCTCCATTGCTAATTTCAAAACTTGAAGAGAGAGAGAGGAAGAGAGAGAGAGAGAGAGAGAGAGAGTGAGAGAGAGAGAGATTACCTCTGTGAGGCTAAATTGGGGGGCCAGTTCTCATCTGGCCAGACGAGACCAGCACTTAAGTTCTAGTTCAATTTCAAACACAGCCATGGCAGATTGTGTAAAGGACTTTTTGTGTGTGTGAGTGTGTGTGTGATTCCCATGATCTGTCTGTATTTTCTTGCATTTAATTTACATTTATTTTAATTAGCTCTTTTGTTTTATCTAGGTAAATGAATCTCAAGGATTTGAGTTGATATGATTATCCTGATTTGAAATAAATGATTCTTAACCCTCTGGGGTCTGAGGTGATTTTGAGGTCCCTGAGATGTTTTGACATGCTCTGATATTTGTAGTTATTTCAGCTACTTATAACATACTATTTACCAACATTTAACTGTTTTTGTATTCAGCAGAAACTGTGCTACAATAATATGTGACCAAGTGTAACATTCTGCTCAAAGGACCACGAAACAAGGTTGAGAGTCAACAATTCAATATTTATTGTCCATAAAAGTAGAAGGATAAACTGAAGGAGGTAGGGGTAGAATTAAAGTAAATGGGCGCTCCGATCTCCGGATCGCTTCTTTATGTGACTCTCTTTGTGGTGAGTGAACAGCGCTGAGGGCAATGCCAGTCCTTCACTGATCGTTTCCTTTCCTTGCTCGTTGCAGGCTTCTTTTCACCGCCTGGACATAGGGAAGGGGAACAGGTTAGTTACAGGGGCAAACTTATCTTTGCTTTACAGGTGATCTCCAGCGGGGTGTGACTGGCAGAAGCGCTACTGGTATTCAGGTGAGTGGAGCAGGTACTGATCAGCGTGCGTCGTTAAAAGCAGGATTCCACAGCCGGTTCGGAGAAACGGCGTTCCTGGGATTCACAGTTCAGGTAAGCAATGCAAGTAAGTATACAGGTGAGTATCAGACGAGTTCAGTTCTCTTACGATACATTCGATCACAGGCTGTAGTGTGCTTGGTGCAGGTGAGTGTGTTCTCAGCTTCTCTTGATCTTAGGATCTCAGGATACTCTGTGGCATAAAGGTAAGTATCAAAGGTGTAGTAGCAGAATAAAGAGGCATGGAAGTTACCTCGATCTCCGACAGAGAAGCAGCAGAGTTGTGAGGCTTTTAAAGGTGAGTGTAGATTGCCGTCAGGTGATATTAATTAAAACTCAGGAGACTGAGAACGTGGAAACGAGTCTGACATGGGATCAGTGGCAGTTGTAGACGTGACACCAAGATGGTTGTACGTGTTTGCATTTTTTATAAAAAAAATATTATGCCTGGTTAGTAAGTTTGGGAAAATAAAACTAGCTGAAATATGGCCATACAACCCATACTGAATAGTCCTGAATAAGACTTTTGAGTAAGTCTTGTATGCTAGAATATTTTCTTCAAATTTATGTGAAAATCATTCCAATTACTTTTTCACAGAAAACAATATAGTGTTTTACATTTTATAAGACATGTTTTGAGACCGAAAGCCTGTATGTGAGGGAGTGAGAATAGCCATTAATATTCAGAGATTCTCACCTGAAGAGACAAAGACTCCCCCCCTAACGGCCCATTAATGTGACAGCGACTGAGGCAGGTAAGAAAGAATGTGAGGAGATTGGAAAAACTGTCTTTTAAAATGATTTGTTTTTTATTTACAACACAGTATAATTTAAACATATATAATGAAGGTCAGAGATACATTATTGAGCACACTGATCTAACTACAGAGATGTGAACAGACTTTGAGTCAATCCTGAAAACAAGTGAACCCTGTAAATACCTGTTATTTAAGTGTTTGCTGCTTCTTTCCATGAATTCAAGAAGAAATAACCACCATCAGTATTCAAGGAGCTTGTTTTACCAGAGAATATCAGTGTAGCTGAACATCTGATGTTGGGACTGCGCTCCTAGAGGAAAACAGCTGGAAGAGACTCCAGTGAATGTCATCTGGATATCTTCCGTGGAGCAGGTTTCTGATCACTAAAAAACAGAACAAACAAAAAACATCTGTGAGCATGTTGATATCAGTATATGTAGCCTATATATTTATATATAATCATTTTGTAGTCATAGACCAGCGCATGTTTTGTATTTATTGTAATAATGATGTTTTATATCCGAGAAACTAATTATTATTGTTTAAACATCTACAGAAGTATATGTCTAAAATATATTTGCGAAATAGAGTATTAATGATATGGTCTAAACATTCTTGGACTCGTAGCATTCATCATGCTCTATTATCATATCGTTTTATAGTCTATTATATAGAGCATGTTCTTGTAGAAGAAGTAATTGCTGTCCAGTGCACTGTAAAATCTGGGCCCTGAAGCAAAAGCAGTCAAGAACCACTCTGGATGAGAAAGTGAGACAAAATTAGTTGTAGCCAACTTTGCTTAAACTCACACGCTACTCACAGTCACTGGAATAACCAGGCAATGAGATTCCATTACCACAGCAATTCAAAGCTTTCCATTCATGAGAAATACACACACACAGTAAACAAGAACACAGCTCTCCAAGCAGAGGGATGTTCCTGGAATTGTGGTTAAGCTCATCTGGAAAAGTAATATGCGGATGATAGCTCGATTCACATGGAACATAAAATAATTTCTCTCCACAGTATTACATCAGCAAGTGACAAACAAGAAAACACACCAATTAAGTACAAGAAAATGTGTCTGGGAATAGGAAACATGGAGATGGGAAATCACCGGAATCGTCTCAGGACTGACATCAATATCCAACGATCAATCCCACCTCGTAAACATAAAAACGAGAATGTATTTTATTACAGTTATGATGGGTGTGTTCAGTACCACAGATTCATTTTGGCCCATGCAGACATTTGTTGCATTTGCTTAAAAATCAGCCAAATTGTTTATAAAACACGCAAAGGTTTATGATTTGATTAATAACAGGTGTTTCTGTGCCGGTGCTGATCTCATGTGGACCTGTAAATGAATCTTAAATTACAGTTTTTTACAGTAAATCTTTACTAGTCACACAGTTTGTGAAAGCTGACTCTCATACAGCAGAAGCACACACACTAATTTTCAGCCTTTGACTCATAAAAGCCTTTTTGCAAAACATTACACACACGTGAACACACACGCATCTAGGAATTGATATTATGGCAAAGGTGTTTGCTTTTGAGATGCGTTTTAGGATATTCTGATATTTCATTTTGCAAGAGATTTAAGGTGTTTTGCATTTTGTGTGTGCAATTATTGGATTCTTGTGTACAGTTTTGAACAGAAAAAAGGCAAAGTTTTGAAAATGTGTGTAAAAACTGTGAATTAAAAGATAACATTACACATGAGAAACACTTGCAGTCTTCAGGTTTCAAGAAACCGTTGACGCTTTCTTACCATCATTAATGCCACATTCACTGCGATTTATCTTATTTTTGGCCTCTTTCATGCTAGCAATTATGGCTTCTTTTCTTTTCCATGACCCATTTGTCTTTATAGCATCTTAGCATCACAAAATAAGAACTTAAATTGCTTTGATGTGGCTTTTCTGTTGATCTGGCAAGCATGAAGACCACACGCATCATTTGAAGGGGCCTTGTGAGACGGAGTCGGCTGGTATAGAGCCGTGGAGAACTTCATTGGTCAGTTTTTACCTGATACTTTCGTAGATGTTCATCATTCAGTGAGTAGAAATCATGTTTAGAAGTCTGCTTACATCCCTCTTAAATGTGTTCCTGGAGCACAAAAGCATCTGCAGCAGAACAGGTATATTTGTAAAAAATATATTGCATGGGTCAAAATTATTATTTTATGCCAAAAATCATTAGGATATTAAGTAAAGATCATGTTCCATGAAGATATTTTGTAAATTTCCTATGATAAATATATTAAAACATCATTTTTGATTAGTAATATACAACTTCATTTGAACAACTTTAAAGGAGATTTTCTCAATATTTAGATTTTTTTGCTCCCTCAGATTCCAGATTTTTAGATATCAAATATTCTCTAATACATCAACTATAAAAGATTATTTATTCAGCTTCCAGATAATGTATACATCTCAATTTCAGAAAAATCCACGGTCCGAATGGTTCCAATAATAATAATAATATGAATAATATGAATAATATATATATATATATGGCGGGTGATTTAAAGCTGATGCCGATATAAAGCTCTTATCACAGATTGCTTATTAATATTAATGGTCATCATCAGATAAGCTGTGGTTTACATTATTTGTTTACATTATTGAAATGTAATGTTTATTAATTGAGCATAAAAGTAGATTTCAAACATCGTTCACGGTTAGCTGAGTGAATCTTTTAATGTATTAATGTTTGGTAAAGTTTAAATTGTTGGTGTGGAAATAATTAACAGTCAGATATTGCTAGTAAATTTCATAATTTACTATAATGTATTTTATTTACAACTTTAATAAAATTTTATTTATTTATTATTTTTATTTATTTATTTTTTTATTTTATTTTATTTACAGTTAATATTTAACTCAGATTCTATTTGCAGTTTGGACACTTCTATTGTGTATAGATGTGTTTGTATTGACAACTGACCATACAGTATATGTGTATTTGTGCATACATACATTTTTTGAAAGCATCCTAACATTTCTGACATCATAAGAGCAAGCATGATTTAAACAAGAGTATTAACTGAGGCATAATGAAGCTATTTGTATAACAATTAAACAATATATTTGAAAATAAAAAAATGCATATATTGGATTAAGTGTGCATGTGTAATAAACAGCCCTGGTGTGGGACACATACGGTGGCAGGACTCGACCCGTTACAAAGAGGCCCAGGAAATTTGTGAAAGGTTGCAGAAGATCTGTAGATCCCAAACGGAGGAGGGGATAGTAAAGAATAACAGCGTGAGGATGAAGGGTGCTTAAGAGAATGACCTAACAAACACAATGTTCCGGAGACATGGTTTACACAGCCTGAAAACATTACAGGCCTATTCCTGTCTGACAGCGACCGCCACTGAAAACCATCATCCTTCAAACCTAACACCGCTTCATATCCTTCTGTTCATTCAGACTGCACAGGACAAAGCTTTATTAAGATAATATCATCAGAAAATAACACAAATGTGCTTTCAAACATGCAAACCTTTATGCAAAAACAATTGTGACTTTTAATTGCATATTTACATACTTTTTACATAATTTTACACCAATTATGTAAAATATATAAACCTTACTAAAACTAACAGGGAATATTTACTAATGATTTTTAAAAGTTATTTAAATGCTATGGCAAAATGCACTAAAAATAATGATCATGGAATGTTATAACTTTGCGAACATCTATTAAATATTAATTATAATGTTCATCAAAATTTTTGGAAAATTCTTATGATGTTATTTTACTTAAGATTTTTAAACAATGTTCTAATCACATCAAGAAATGTTTACATTCTTAAAATATTAAACAAAAACGTTCAAATAAATATATGTTAAATTATAAATAGGTTAATAATGTTGAAAAATAAAGTTAGTAGAACCTTGAAACATTTTGTAACCTTTAAACAACATTGTAATCGCTAAAAGAAAACAACATTTATTGTAAATTAAAAATAAATATTCAAAAAACATTATATTTTGGTTGAAATTAAAGTTAATAGAATGTTGCAAGAAATGTTTTTGTAACCTTTAAGTAATGTTATAATCACGGCAAAAAATAGACAATGTTCCAA
This sequence comes from Enteromius mattozi, assembly GCA_032359235.1. Classification (NCBI taxonomy): domain Eukaryota; kingdom Metazoa; phylum Chordata; class Actinopteri; order Cypriniformes; family Cyprinidae; genus Enteromius; species Enteromius mattozi. Next base: position 451,529 of record JAUMHE010000009.1, on the reverse strand, counting down.
CAACATTTTTATAATCTAAATTTGTTACCTGGGAGAGATCATCAGTGGTTTAAACAAAACTCATTGGGCATAGAATTCTGCTCATTCATTGTTAGTACACATCTTTGTTTACATTCAACATTGAATGTAGTCACAGTTTTATTGATTGTTATTTGCATTGTTGAACTTGCTTGTCGTTCTCATAGTGTTGTCATCAGGTAATGTTGAATATTTTGAAGCTGTCGAAGCGTTTCAACTGTTCCTCGTGGCCTGAGAAAGTTCAGATGAACCCCAAACAGCTTAACCTACTCGTTTTGGAATGTGATGTGAAGTTAATTACAAAGCTACCATCATTACTGTAACGGACGACCGGGGTAAAGCGAATGTTTTACCCTTTTAGAGCTTTTAGAAACGGAGAGCGATCTTTCACTTGAAGAAGCTGCCAGCGGAGGGAAATGTGATATCTGGCAGAAACTCAGAAGTGCTACCTGCCAGAAGAGCAGATTGTTTGAGAAGGATTTGTGAAGCTTTCAGTTCTGATGCAGAGATGTGAATTATTAGTCCTCACACACATACACTGACATCCAGAGGAACGAGATCTTTACATCTCAACTGAGATTATATTTACATGATTCTTAGATGACTCTCGTGAGGGGAAAAGTAAATCTCAGAAAAATCTCAGATCAGAGTCAGAGATCTCATTAAATGATGTGAGCTCATGACTGCATTCATTTTTGTCTCTAAATGGAGACTTTTAGTCCTAATTCTTCAGCTTATAAGATAATTCTCCTGAGGAAATGAGATCTCACATCTCTTCTAGAGTTAAGATCTCAAACTGTGCTCAGATTTGCAGACCGAAGTGTCATGAAATTATTATTAAGCCATTGCTTCATTTATTTATTTTGAATTATAAAAATGTAAGTTCAAATCAACATTAAATGTTGAAATCTCTTACAGTGCACTGCTTATCTACAATACAATTACAATCACAAAGCTGAATTTGGCAATGCTGTGCCGAACAATGCAGTTTCCCTCTTACAGGCTTTGAAATGTCACATTTTTACAAATTAAGGTCTGAAATTTGAGCAGGTCCTAAATTCAAGTTGTGGCATTAAACGTTGCACGCATTGCAAAAAATAAATAAATGAAAAAATATATAATAGCATATATCACTAATATAAATGAATAGTATTTTTGTTTTGTCTTCTAAAATATATATCTAAAGATCCTAAAATCAAGATAATTTCACTTGAGATATAAGATTAAAATAAGATATAATAAGATATAAAATAAGAAGTCTTGTTTACTGAGAGATGTAATAAAATCACACGAGTTTATGTTTAAAGCAAGAACAAATATCTGTCAATGGGTTATTAAAATTAGTTTTCCCTTTGAATGAAGTATCTTTTTTTGAACGCAGTATGTGCTCTTTTTTTTAACCATAACCTAATTTTTCATAAAACTTGCTAATGTTGTCAGCTTTATATGGGGCAGTCGTGGCTGGATAGGGAGTTGGACTTGTAACCCAAAGGTTGCCCACTGCTCCGGGTGTGTGTTCACTGCTGTGTGTGTGTGTGTGTGCACTTTGGATGGGTTAAATGCAGAGCACAAATCATCTCACTTTATTTTAAGGTGTCCTCTGTATGATGACACCTTAAAATAAAGCGAAAGTGAAAAAAGAGAAGTTGAAGTAGTAGTAGCCGTTGTACTTACATGAAATAAAATATACTTATCATGTAAGTAAGTTATGGAACAGCCTGTAATTAGAGTTTGTAATGATGTAGATGTAACAGACAGCTACTGTTACACATATGTTACAGACCGAGTCTGTTACACAGATACTTACACTTAAGTACAATCTTCATACACTTTATTTTAAGTAGCTTATGCCTGGGTAATATTCTGTCATTTTAATGTAATTAGAAAGGTATTACTTGTATTTAAGCTGTGTACTAATGGGTTAAATCAAACTAAAGTGCAGCTAGATAAAGTGTACAGTATAGATACACATCAAGTACACTTAAGTACAACAGCCTGTCCTCCAACTAATATGCTCATATAGGTCGTTTCTACAATAGCAGTGAAATACAACCCATCAGAGCGTAATTACAAGGTAATTACTGTGTATTATGGACACCTTAAAAATAAGTGTTACCACTTATGTTATTCTCTATCTTCTGAAGTAAATGCATATTGATTTTAACAATGCACTGGAAACCAAGACAAACATTCATGAAGAGCATCACTATTTCGGTATTTTTATTTTTTGGGGGGAAATGAGTTTCCAGACTTTGCTAACGCAGCTCATTTAAAGGTCTTAAAGAGTCAGAAAGCCCGTCCTGACGTCACCAATCGAGTATTAGGTCACTGACTGAGCATTGAGGGGTTGATTGTACAGATCAAAAGCTCAGTTGTGGTTTGGACGCGAGACTCGTGGTGATGAGGGCAGGTGGCAGAGACGGGCTAACGAGACGCTCTCATATCAAACCCACCACAGCGAGTGAAAGCTGCTAAGACAGGAGCCGGCGTGTCTGCTCCAATTCTCAGAGCTGGGAATGTGCCTCCGCCGTGAGACCATTAAAAGAGGCCTGCACTCTGGCTGACTCCTCAACAGTCAAGGCCCCATCCAGTCTCCATCCAAATGGGTTTCTGGGGGGCGAGGAGGCTCTCCACCCCCTAGGTAGTGCGCGCTCGTGCTGCCAGTACAAATAAACAGTGGGCTCGCTCTAGTCGAAGCTCCCGGGAACGCTGGCAATAGCTGCTTTGTGTTTTGTTGCAGTGTGCGTTCTGCAGTGCTATTTTTTTATGAAAACGTGCAGATTATCTGGGAAACGTACACGGCTGACAGAGTGCAGGCTACATCACTGAGCCGCTCAATTAAACGCATTTGTTCCTGAATCAGCTGTTTTGATGCAGCGAAGAAAAACATGTTCTGAGAATGTTCCAATTACATTATGAAAACCTAATTTCTGAACGTTCTGTGAAATGTCCAGACTTTGAAAGAATAAATAATAATTAAAAAAAATTCTTTGTTTTATGAATGTAAAGAGAACATTCCATTTTAACATTCTGCAAACGTTACTCTCTGAACATTCTGCGGTAACACATAATATTTGGATGAACGTGCATCTAAAACATTTTATTAAAAGAAATTATGAGCTGTATAAATTCATCTTTCTCAGAACATCATGAAAGAACTTTCAACAAACATTCTTATAAGGTTACTGTAAGAATAATTGTTCAGAACTGTTAGCAAGGATTGTCCACAAAAAACCAAAAAAACAAAAATGATGGCACAAAAAAATAGCAAAAAATATTCTGCATGGCTAAAAGCATGTTTTCCTCTATTAAATGTTGACTTTCTAACACTACTAGATAAGCATTCAACCGTAAGTTAAATGCTTCTTTCCGCACAAGATTTTCAGACAGATATTGCACATAATGGATGTATTTTTAGCATAATGCAAATGATGGCTCCAAAATGTAACTAAAATAAACTTTAATGTTTTTTGTTTGTTTGTTTTTTCTGTTAAAGCTGTTTTTTTTCAGTATTGTGCATTGTAAAAACAAATATAAAAATAATAATGTTACTTGCAATTTCTTAGTAATTGTTTGAGAAATTTACCAGCAATTTCTGATTGAAGATTGTTTCTACACAGTGAGAAACTACAAATGAAAAAAAATTTTTTTATTTTTTAAAGTTTAAAAGCATGTGGATAATAAGCAGAAACTTGAAAGTGAAAGTACTAAATGACACCACAATTATGGAATCAACATTTTTTCGCCCAAATAATATATCTGTGACATAGGAGACGGAGGCGTGCGGATCCATTTGTAGTTTTAATAAGAAGCAAGGTCGTACAGGCAGGGTCGGAATAACAGGCAAACAGAAACCAGTAGGCTAGGCAATAAACAGGTGAGTGAGTGGGTCAAGACAGGCAGCAAACAATCAAATGGAGGCAGAACAGGCAGAGGTCAAAAACACAAAAACAAAACACATGAGAGAACGCTTGGTATGATAGCCAGAACTAGTCAATACTTCGCAATTGTCTGTGGGAAAATATGTCAGTTAAATAGTGAGTGAAAGTGGGTGTGGTGATGAAGCAGCAGATGATGGTGATGATTGCTAACTGTGAACAGGTGTGGGTGTGCAGTGCATGATGGGATATGAAGTCCACAGGAAATGAGTCCAAGGGAGGTGAGGTGATGCTCGAGGGCACTCATGACAATTACTATGTTCTAAACATTTTGTTTTTAATTACGTACCAAAGTGTAATTTTTTTTGTTTGTTTGTTTTTTTTGTTTGTTTGTTTTTCAACAACCTTGTGGATAATGTTTTACTTATTTTTTCATGAAGGACATTTGCATTTCGTACTGTGCCATTCTACATGCTAAATGTGTGTTCTTGTTTTATTGTGGCTAAAAGATAAATAATTACTGAGAAGTGCATTTATTAAATGTCTGTGCTGTTACCATCCAGATAGATATCAGATAACTAGTTTTAACTAACTTGCTTAGGTAGACTATCTTTGTGCTTAGTACAGTTATGTTCTTACTGTTGCTCCACAAAGCTTAGAAAGTAATGATCTCCTCCATAACTTCACCTTTATTTAAAGATGTTCAAGTTTTGTCACTACATTTTTACATTTGTGGATGAAAACATGAGAGGTGTTTGTCTGTACAGCAGTTCCTTGGACAATAATGTAGATTTTTTAATTAGCATTTATCTTGTTACCAGGACAGACAATGCAAAATAAATAAGGTGTAGGTGAGGTGAATGATGCTGTGGTTGATGTGTGTCTGTACCTGAGAGGCCTCTGTGTGTGTGTTTGTTTAGAAAGGGTCAGAGCTACTTACGCAGATCGTCTCTGAATCACAGACTCGCTCTCATCCAACAGCTGTTAAAACAATCATAAAGTGAGTCAAAGCGCCGATCTGAGGATTCATGCGCCGGTTACTCAACATCAGCCGCTTTCTAAGACGGCACTTTGTGACTTTGCTCTCCAGCATGACCTCGTTCCCCTGGAGGAAGTCCATTTAACTAACCTGGATATGAACATAATTGAACAAACCCACGACTGCATTCACATAGATTTGAAAAGGAGGTTGAAATTAATTTTATAAATTAAAGTAATGGGGAAAAAAAACTACTTTTTTTTTTTTTTTACAGGTTTACACATTTTGAAGAACCCATGAGTAATATTAGTGTGATCTTGTAAGTATTCATAAGTATTTTTACATAAAGTGTGATTCCACCACAAGTGCCTATACTCAGATGACCAATTAACGTTATAAAACCGCTGTGGGAACATTGCTTTGAAATGTCTGTGAGGCAATATAACATTCTATGAACTCTCACTCAAAATATAATGTTATTTGAATGTTTATTTTTCTCATTCTAAGAACAGTAGTCTCAGTTTGTTGTTATGATTAGAGCGGTATTTAAAGGTTACAATAATGTTTCTTAAAATGTTCATCAATAACTACATCCTGAGGACATTCTGTGAAATGTGGGTTTGCTTATAACTTATAAAGTTATTATAAGAACATTATGTTAAGTGACTCATGTGATATAAGGAGGGTTTAGGGCACATTGTATTGTGCTGCACAGTGTATTTAAATCAGCATGTAAAGGGTTAAGAGTTTGTGCCTGGTTATTTACACAAGTGAACAGAACAACAATCATCTAACAAGCCAATTTTCAGGACAATTTTCCCACTGGACCACAACAAAACTAGACTGTAGGTGAACACGTAGTGTTTTAACAGTGAGTGCTCATGACTGCGCAGAGGTTTGATGTCGGTAAGATTTAAAGTTTTCGAATTAAATCTTGTCTGCTCACAAAGGCTGTATTTATTTGATCAGAAACACAGAAAAACTGTGAAATATTTTTATCAATTCAAACAGCAGTTTTCTATGTGAATATGTGTTAAAGTGTGATTTATTTCTGTGATCAAAGCTGTATTTTCAGCATCATTACTCCAGTCTTCAGTGTCACATGATCTTCAGAAATCATTCCAATATACTGATTTACTGCTCAAACATTTCTGATTATTATCAATGTTGAACACAGTTGTGCTGCTCAATATTTTTGTGGAAACCATGATATATTTTATTTTTCAGGACTGGATTCACAGATGAATAGAAAGTTCAAAAGAACAGCATTTATTTTATTTTCTAACATTATAAAAGTTTTTACTGTCAATTTTGATCAATTCAATACATCCTTTATGAATTAAATTATTACTTTCTTTTAAACTTTGTACTAACTTTTACACAATAGTGCATGTATGTAGGGACACAGAAATAATTATTTAATTGTAATAATTGTTTCATTATTTATTCAAAAAATAAATAAATCTGTGATTATGTGATAAGACAAGTCAGCATAAAGACATTTTTAACAAATTTGGCAAAATAACTGTCTGAAATAATGAACAGATAGCAAAATCACATGGCATTATTTGCAAAAGAAACAGCAAGTAACACACTGAATTACATGTGACATTTAAATTAAAACATAGCCAATAATATTTGTTTTCTTTACAATTTAAACAAAACCCTTTATTCCATTTATTTCCAGTTTTCTAGTATTGTATTTCCCTTCTCTTCTCTTGATTATCTCATGTGTGCATGCATCATATGCCAGGAAAACCGTCAGCCCATTGCTCAAGGCGACCCGTCACTCTACAGACCAGCGCCAAGTCAAACAGTCCCAGGTCAAAGGTCAAACCCTCAGCCTCTGGGACGTCCCAAGCGCTTCAGCATAATGAGCTCGTAAGACAGAGTTTGATATGATATGGGGAAAAGAGAGTCCCAGCCCAGAGTCGAGTTACGTCCTCGACTGGACACCTGTGAGATCTGCTGCTCCAAAACACACACATCCAGTCGCCCGCGCCGCTTTACTGCCAACACACACAGTTTTAGAAACATGGAGGTCTGGAGGTTTCTCCCTCGAGGGCTGGAGGATACGTGACTGAACGCATGCAGCAGCAGTCACTGAGAACCTTAGCATTGAGCAACTTCAAGTGGACTATAGCTCTTCTGTAGAGCGCAAACATTAAACGTTCAGTAATATCATTCACTAATGACACTGACAGCAGTGTGAACAGATGATTAAATATAAAAAGAGGCAGCGTTATCAGTCTCAAGGCAATAACTCACACACTGTAAAAATGCAACTGCAAATAAGTCTCAAATACTAAAAAAAAAAAGCTACATAAAAACCATCGTCAGACCAACAAAATTACCTCAAATGTTGTCCCAACTATGAACAAAGAATTTCATATTGCTGAAATGTTAAAGGGGTCGTATGATGTTGCTAAAAAGAGCGTTATTTTGTGTATTTTGGCTTAAGTTTCAGAAAACACATTATTGTTTCTCCTCTAAGCCCCGCCTCCTGAAACGGCTCGATTTGTACAAAGATCATCGTTCTAAAAAAAGCTGAATAAAAAAAATAATAATTACTGATTATCATGACTTTTAATTCGCAATTCTATAAACTCGCAATCGTGAGTTATAAAGTTATAAAGATGCTATATTCTTAGAATTGTGACTTTAGATCTCACAATTATGACTTCATAACTCCTAATTGTGAGATAAAAAGTTGCTATAACCTTTTTTTATTTATTGTTTTATTCAGTGGCAGAAATAGACTTCCATAGTATACATGTGGACAAAGTACGTGGTTTATATCCAACTTTATTAACTGTATCAAGAGCTATGCAAGAATATAGTTACTTTAGCAATAAATAACATTTTGCAACTATATAATTAGTATATAGTATAGTATATAGATTTGCTATTCTGTACATACTGTAACTCTAAGATGGTAAATATCAGCTCTAAAATGATTTGCATCCTTCAAAAGTAAGCTAAAATAACATACTTTATGTATATGTTATGTACTCTAACATATAACATTATTTTTATGTGTAATTCAATGTGTAAGACTAGATTTGTGGAATATGTCATGTGTGACCTCAGCTCAAAGTAAAGTGTGCAGCAGGAATATCTGTGATTGCTGAACACAAACTTCCATAAATAAACAGCGATCTGAGGTGTGGAGGATCTGTGATCCATTAACCCTCCGCCGCTGATAACCTCCACTGAGAGCGTGTGTGTGTGTGTTTGTTCTGTGACATTTAAACACATTCCTCGTCTCAGTGCACTTCATCAGTTTTAGAGACAGCAGAGAGTACATGCTAATAAATATGAGCGATGGACGAAACCTCCCTCAGAGCCAAGCGTCTCACGTCCAGATCCTCTCGCTTCAACTCTTCCTGGAAGTGAAGTCAACATCTCTACAAAGAAACACTCATCCAGCACAGATGAACAGGATTTATCTGCTATTAACACTGAGAGCGTTATTTATGATGAAGCATACAATCTGAGGAGTTTCTGACCGCTATCAGGAGTATCCAACTTTCTGTGCTGTTTATAAGAACTGAATGTTCCTCTAACGTTTATACAATCTAAGAGAAACGGTCTTAATACATGGGACAAACTGAAATTTGGAAGTTACACCACACACACACATACATTTAGAAATAATATTTTCATTACTTAATGGGAATATTAGCAAAACATTCTTAGAGCATACTGTATTTTGATTAGATATGATCTGTTATTTCATCTATTACTGAGAATGCACCTCAGTGTTTACATGCACATGATTAATAAATCAGATTGATGGAGTAATTGTACTGATAAGCTTTCATAAACACCTTAATCAATCTGATTGAGCTTGATCTGAAAAATTGCAATCAATTAAAAGAAAAAAAGGCAAGTAAACTTTTTACTTATAAATGTCTTGTGTCATTGTGTCTCACAAATTGGTCACTGAATATTTACTACAGTAAATATTTGCTATTAAAGTTCTTCCTTTTACATATATTAAGGCAAAAGTGGCAATTATATTAAGTTGTGAAAACATGATTTCTGCATTTTCTTCAAATGTTCAAAACATCCAGTATTTTTTCCAAGTTGCATTTATGCAAACATTCAGAGAACATGTTGTTTTATCATTTTTCAAACATGATGGGATTGTTTTGTATGTTTTAAAATGCCTGACGAATTTTAAACTAAAAAATGTTCCATGACTTATGTATAAGTCATGTTTATAAACTCAAGTTTTGAGAACTTAAGGACCAGATAGCTGTTCTTTTAACATTACTGGAAGAACATAACTCCAGGAGAACCTTGCCAGGATGTTCTGAGAACATTTGCTGTTAGACAGATATCTCCAGGAAAATGCACATGTGCTGGCATTCTGTTCAGAAAACATGAAACATGCACTTGAAAACGGATATGTGAAAGGGATTCATTTAAACACAACTTTCAGAGTCTGAAGTCAGATTGAATTCATAGCAATTGACAAATTAGTGCATGTAGACCTGTTTTTTCAGCATATTTGAAAACAACATATGAAACAGAGCTTGTGCAGCTCAAGAGTTTGATTTATTTTTCCTCTGAAGCTCCAGCGGGTCACTTGGACTGGTGACATTTTGTACAAAATAAAAACAAAGACAATAAGGGACTCAAAAGACTCAAACTCAAACATTTGCCATGAATCTGCATCTTCTGGTGCTGCGTGTGGTCTGAAACAGAGACGGAAAGAAGAACCTTCCAGGAGAGATTCAGTTCCAGTACAAATACAGATGCAATTCAGATGGACACATTTTGGACTAGAACACTGGTTTAAAGTGTGGAGTTTTTTGGATGTTAAAATACTTTTTCATGTCCTAGTTAAACTGTAGACAAGGGCTGTTGTCCACATGAATAGATGGGAATGTTTTCCCAGACCTGTGATGAGACCTAAGATGGTCTGAAATGTTGTTGTTGTTTTTTTCTGAACTAAAAAGACTAGAACCTTTGGTTTAAAAACCCCTTGTATAAACTGAAATGAAACAATGAAAGTAAAAATTAAAACAGTTACTGAAAGATAATACAAATAATTTGTAAAATAATGCAAATCATAAAAACACAAAGTAAAAATGAACAATGAAGTTACTTAAAAACTAACTAAATTAATTCAGATTTATTTGTAGTCACTATTTCAAGTTCAGAAGGATTTCATTGATATGAAAATGACATGTCATGATACATTGCATTCATATTTGGTGATGCAGACAAACCCATTTCTATGCAGAACTTGTATTTTGTGACAAAATACGTTGACCTGGAAACACATCTAACTGAGCAAAATCAGGAAGTGCAGGAGTATACATAAAACCTGAAATCAGTTTTGGGTTAAAATTATGTACCAACAAGTACATATCACTGCATTTTCCAAAAGAAATGAACAATAGAGGCTGTAAAACTCTGACACCTTTTATTCCCTTTCACACAAATATTTGATTAATAAAGCGTCATTTTAGCACAATTACTTAAAGAATACGATGTTATGACTTCAAAACAATATTAATATGCTGTGATATTTGAAAACTGATGCTTTTGAATGTTATCATCACACACATTCAGCTTCATATCTATGTGTTTTTATAGGTAGGTTTGTTCGGTAGTTCACGGAGTACAGAGATGAGAGACGAGGAGCTCCGGTTCAATCCTGTGTAACTACGCTTCAACAAAACACTTCAGATCTGTGTAAAAGGAAGTTGAAATGACACGGCTGCATGTGTTTTGATATCAGGTTTGCATTGTTTGGTGTAGGGCATATTTCCAACATGATAGAACATTAACTTTTGAACCGTCACAATACATACCTATATCAGCGTAATAAAAATGTGCTAGGGTTCACATACTGAACCGGTGTTTTAGCGCCAATTAGTGGACATTTCTCTTTGAAACTGAGGCGAAACATACAGTAAGATACATAAAACCAGTGTTGCACCAAAAGTGTACAGAGATACCATACACTTTTATGAGACCAGGTTGACATTTCCATTTGTTTGCAAAATGATAAAGTGGAATGTTCCTTAAATGTTTCCCCTAACGTTTGCATAATCAACTTAATGAGAGCCTTATATTAAAGCGTTTATAGGATGTATTTTTGCTATGAGGGTGTGCACATACCAGCATGTAAAGAATTATTTGATAAAGCCTTTGGCATCAAGCACCATTTAACACTTGCTTCAGAAGGACCTCCCACTAATCCTGTAAAGATCGGCATCCCTCGGGAGTCACGTTCTCCAGCTCCCGCCTCTGCTTTTGATTTACGAGCAGAAAGAGCAAGAACTTCACAGGACCTCGCAGACATATGGTTCTTCTCAACAGCAGTAGTACAGTTACATCATCGTCACTTAAGCGACCGCCGTCTTATCTGTCTGCTTTACCTCACGATAACTTCACCGATAACGTAGCGTCACACGCGATCATCAGACGGGAGGCTTCCTGTTTCGCCATGTTTCCGTGAGCAGGCTCGCTTCAAACGAGATGAATTACCCGCTTTAAGTGCATTTCATCATATTAGTCTTCAGATGTTTTGACAGATTAAAATATAAACAGAGCTGAACATCTTTACTGGGAAAATCATCTCACAGATTCTCAGTGTCAAAGTGCACTCAACAATTTAAAAAACTGGACATTTTAGAGAACATTTAAGAAGAGAACAGAACTTAATGGGAAAGTTATTGAAATGTTCTCAGAACATATTTTTTAGTTGGGTTTACACGAGCCAAACAACATGCAAATTATTTTTCATTTTTTACAGACCTGTTTCTCAACTAACAGAGAACTTTCTCCCAACTTTCACTAACATTTTTATAAGGACAAAATGTTTAGGCCTATCGTTCGTATAACAAACATTTGATACACGGTGTCATAAAGAAGAGGAACACTCTCAGATTAACATTCTTGGAATGTCCTTAAGATGTTATTGGTACCTGATGAATGTTTTAAGAAAGATTTTTGTAACCTTTAAATAGCGTAATCACAACAAGAACACTGAACATTTTAATGTGGCTGGAATATTTAAAGTGAACATAAATAACATTATGTTTTGGGTGAAACTGGAGTTATAACAGAAAGTTGTGAGAAACGTTTTTGTAACCTTTATATAATGTTATAATCACAACAGGAAAACTGTACATTTCAGTGTTTTACAAATGTTCCCACAATGTTTCTTTAACCTAAATGTTAACTTATTCATATCTGTTGCTGCTACTTGTTTCAAAACGTTTCGCAAACATTGAAAAGTAATGCTAAAACTGTACAATTCGACAGGTTTCTTCCTGCAGTCATTGATTTCATGGTTCTTTTTATTAATTCAAAGTAAAAATGGGCTATTTTCCTCAATATTTGTATTTAGTTATGCTTTATTGTAGATGCACTGATTACAAAATGATCATGAATCAAAGATAACAGAATCATTAATCGTGTTTTCTGTCAAGAATTGACTTAAAAGCCTAATTGATTCAAACATGATTTGGTAAATTATCATTTAATATTTTAAAATGCATAAACATTACATTAGTTTAATTACATGAGTGAATTGGAATTATGATATAGAGTCAAAAATATAAACCACTGATAAACTCATGTGGCCTTTACTGCTGAAATAAAACACTTCACTGAATAAAAACCTCTGCTGTTTTCTGTAAGATAAAATCCTGCTGTCTTACTTGCTTATTCTTGGATACAGCCAAGAATGTCGCTCATGTATGATTAATTGCTAGTGATGTTCGTCATATAAAAGCATCTGCTGAATGTAAATGTAGAGAGATGACCATCATCCAGCATCCATCATCAGTGCGATGTTAAAAACTGTGCGTTCTGTCTGTTTACTGTAAAACTGTATAACCGTTAAACTGCCAAATCAAATCAATCTGCCCGCTCTGAGTCTGTTTCTTTCCTCACTGTTGTAATTGATGCACTGAAGACATAAGAGATGTTCAGAAACACAATTCCCATCAGCAGTCGTCATATAAAATGTGCAGAAATAGATTGCTTCTGCAAACAGAATGAAATCTTGATTAATACAGACTAAGCCTCTGTTCATGATATGCACGATACAGCACACACATATCTGCACTTTTCAGACATTTTGTAACGCACATGTCCTGTCTGACGTGTTATTTGGCAGCGAGTCGCAGCTCTATCTTTGTTCTCTCTTGAGGAACATATAAAAGTAATGAAGTTGTCACGGCATTGGCTGCGGTTTCAGATGCATGAGATTCAACACGTCTCACAGAAAACTGCTGTGCATTAATTACAATAAAATACAGAACAAACCAGCTAAAAACAGACCAAATCAATGTTTTATTCAATAAAATACAGAGTCCTCCATGTATTAACCAGCAAAAAGTGATGTTTTGTTCTTTATTTACAGATTTATTGTTCTGGTTTGATAGGAAAACAACAGGTAAAAACAACAGGTTAAAGTCAGTCATCTGAATGTAATTCTGCACTATTTTCACTCAAAAATTGCTTGGAAATTTCACCAAAAAAAGAACATTGAATTATGACATTTTGAAATAAAAAAAGACTGAAATAGTCTTTTTCAACTTCAGAAAATATTTTTTTAAAGGTGTTCTTCAATGAACCTTTGCAGAAATTCATAATTCATTAATAAAGTGTCCACAAAAACATTTGAAAAGAGCAAAATGATCTCAAAAGACATGTTAAGGGCGTGTGTTTTATAACTGGATCTGCAGTATATAAATCAGTTAACGTGGGTAAATGTGACTGTTTTCCTTCCTCAGAATGTGTAAAACAGGTTTTCCTTCCAATTCAGGAGAGAATAATTAAAAGACATTAATGAAATTCCTGATTCTGAGCCAGTAAAAATTAGGGTTGGTCTATTTTTTTTTCCCAGTTGATTATATTGGGTAAGAGGTTAGTTAGATAAAAAAGTTAAGATAGTTTAACTAATTCATTATTAATATAGAAATGTAAAACAAATTCAAATAAAAAAACCATGACAAAAGCACACAACAAATTTACAAATAGCACAAATAAAAACTGATTCAAAGTATTACAAAAAACTATAATAGTATTTCAGTGACACTAAAATAACACTGCTACACATCAAGCCTCCACAAACATCATGTGCAATAAAAATTAATTAATTTAAAAAATCCATCAAGCCCACAATAAGGCTACATTTTCATTAAATGTAAAGGGATGGTCCGAGTACTCTTTTATATCGTTTCTAAGGCATTATCCTGAAACACAGCTGATTAATAAATCAAGCACGTTTTTCATTAAAAATCGTTGTCTGAAAGGATCGGAGTCCGTGTTCATATCTCTAAAACATTAAATAAGAGTTATAAATAAATCCCAAAGAAGAGGCTTGATAAAGAATCAGTGGTGTGAAGGCCAGGAAACCACCTCTGCTCCGGCTCTGAAGCACTTCCTGCGGGCCGTCCAGAGGAACCGACCCCAAATCACCTGAACTACAGCGAGACCGACCCTCACTTCATAAAACAACCCACAGACACGGGCAGGAAGTCACTGCGGGACACAGGAAGCTGGTGGAACTCCAGGAACATGTTTTTGGCCTGACGGAGGTTACAGAAAAAGCATTTTGGACTCAAGTGGATGCTCTGAGCTTTCCTGTTTTCTTTACTTAGCTGAAAACTAAACTTTAAATCCATATACTTTTGGTTTTCAAGCATCGCGCCCCCCATAAACTTGAAGCTTGTATTTGACTTTATATGGTGGATTTATTACACTCTTTCTCTTTTTTGTACACGTGTAGAATGAAACTGAAAGAACCAAACCAAACAAACAAAGATTAAAAAAATAAAAACATACAATGCAAAATAAAAGATGAGGGAAACGCAGCAGTAAAGCACCAGCTACTCAATCCACAAGCGTTCATGCAGCATTTCCACAAATCAACCGTCTGTGAGTGTTTTTAAAGCTCTTCATGCAGCTGCTAGTCCTTCAGAATAATAGCGTCATTGATCAGTGAGGCTCAGTGATTGGTTTCCTCATTACCATCAGGCCACACCCCCACAGGACACACCCACGGCCAGTGTTGTCAATTTAGTTATTTTGTAGCTAGATTTTGCGTCTTCCTCACCCCTTTTGAGACTTTTTTTTTTCTAATGTTTAGAGACAAACATAGCAACCTCTTGGATAAATCTTATCATCCTTAGATCAGTGAATTGATCATTATGGTGTCACTGCCCACAGCACAGAAATCTTTAATAACACACTTAACAAATTCATAAAGTACAGCTTGTCAGCATGCACACACCCAACAGACCTAATAAATGTGTGCAAGTATATTTCATAAAAAAATACATATTTCAAAAATTAATTTAATCTACAGATTCATGTTCACAGACAGAAAATTCAACTGGGAGTAACTATCCTGCCTGCACCATGTTTTTCTTTCTGCCACTGCAATTCCACATTCAGTGACTTTCAAACAGCCACCGTATACAATTAGTTTGTATTTACACATAGTTTGAGCATGTTAACCAAACCTAACTCTAAATCTTGCCATTTGTATATTATATAAAAAAACAGATAAATCAGGCAGATGACACGGACACAATTTATAAGTACAAACTACAAACTAAAAGATTGATTTGTGGGAAGAATTGAACTTGATTTGTACTGTTTGTGGTCAATTTTTGCAATAAATACATGTGCCTGTATTTAGATTTGCTCGTGTTTTATATCACTGAGAGACGGGTAGGTTAAGAGTAAGGAGTGGTATACAGTAGCTCCTCAAAAATAATGCGTATAAAATAATGTGTAGTTTTACAAATGCAAAGGTTTAAACACAATCCCGACTGAAATACTGAACTACTAAGAAAAAAGTCAGAATTGCTGTAAATATACTTGAATTACCAAAAATAAACTTACTGTGAGAAAGTCAGACTTGTGATAAATAAATTCAGAGTTACAAGGAAAAAAAATCTGAATTATGAGAAATAAACTCAGAAATCAGAAGTCAGAATTGCGAGATATGACCTCAAAATCTAGAAAAAACAGAACTGCAGAACTTTTTTCAATAACCTTTTTTTTCCGCAAACTATTTTTTAAAACCAGTTCTATACTGGTGAATCACGTAGTGAAATTTCCAAAAATAAAATCCATGTCCCACAGTCTGAGTCAGTGTGTAACGCAGGTGTAAGGGTGCTTCAGTATCACACTGATCACAGCTCACAGATGAAGGCTTTGTGATCGCTGTGTTTAACTGCAGTTATTACTGATGTTATCCAGCTCCTGCTGCTGCTGCTGCTGCTGGGACTTCATTTCCTCAGACTACAACCTCATATTACAACGATTACTAACTGCTTTTAGAAGGAAATTAGCAATTCTGCCTGAAGGAAATGAAAGTCCAACCACCAAGGTTGAAAAGAAATCAAAGCCTTGAGACACTGTACATGAACCAAATTAGCAAACTCAGTGTAACTCCAATAACAGATAATATCACATCTTCTATGCACTAATGAAATATCTTTTTAATGAATGTGTTCGTTTTGGATGATCTGGGAAGGGTTTTGCAGGCAGAAGATGAATAAACCAGTTTATATAATTGCCATTTCATGTGTGTCACAGTGTGTATCATCCATCTATCAGTATATCAGTGTCTCTGCTCCAGGAAACAGCTGGGATATCTGAGAGGAAGACCATGCACGTGTCGAGTTTGTTAAACCGATCTCTTTTCATTGAATAGAACATCAGTGACAAGTTCTATGGTGATGAAGGTTCTGGCAAAGTTCTCTCAATGTTATGAACAAACATTCTTCTATTAACATTAATAGAATGTAGTCTTTAATAATGTTCTTAAGTTTATCATTAAGTTGGACATTCTTTTAACCTTATTTAAATGTGACTTGTTTCAGAACGTTCAGAGAATGTAATGTTACAAAGTAACGCTGAAGTTCCCATGAACTTCGCAACATTGTAACACAGCCTCAACATTCGAAAAAAACAAAGAGTTTTTAAATATTTAAAGAAGTGGACGTTTTGAGAGTTCATAAATACGCTTTTTATAACTTCCATCATCCCTAATATTTAATTATGTGGAGTATTAAATACATAATATTGATCTGACATCATCTGGAGCGTCTCTCTCCGAAGCGCGTTCTGATTGGAGGCGCGCGATGGGTGTTTCCGCATTCCGCCAGCGGCTCGCGGTCGCTGATTGGTGGAGCGCGGTGGGCGTTTCGCATTCCGCTGCGAGCGCACGCACGAGCCGAGCGCAGCGCGGAGACAGACGCGACGCGGCGCGACGCATCCGAGACCCTCCTCTATACTCCGCTGGAAAGTTGCCCGTTCTGCCGCCGGGATGCCGTACATCCTCATCAGCACACAGATCAGACTGGTGCGTATGAGACACGAGACCGACGCACAGCACTGATTATCATATTATGATGCATTAGAGGATTAATGCATGCTGCATTGGAGTTGTTGTTCTTGTTGTACAAGTAAACTGTATCTATACAGAAGACATATTTTGACATGACGTGAGTTTAATACTTCTCGTGATTTGTCATTACTTTCAAACGAGGAAGTTTAGTGTTTGCATTTCGTGCGTGTGTAGCTCGTGCACCTGTCTGTGTGACCCGGAGCATAAAGTGAAAGTGAGAATGTGACATATTTGTATACAATAGTCATAGTTCAGCCAACAATTAACGCCATCCGACATGTTGATGAATGGGTGCCGTCAGAATGAGAGTCTGATAACAACATCACAATAATCCACAGCACTCCAGTCCATCAGTTAACATCTGGAGAAGACTAAAGATTTAAAGTTTAGAGCTGTTTTGGCTTGTAAACGCTGCTCGATCTGTGCGGATTTCTCTCCTGATTCAGAACAGAACACTTTTTCACTGGAGGAAGAGTTATTAGGGATAATTTGAGTTAAAAACATCTTAATGCAGGATTAGTTTGATCTTTAGTCTTCTCCAGATGTTAACTGATGGACTGGAGTGCTGTGGATTATTCTGATGTTTTTATCAGACTCTCATTCTGACGGCACCCATTCACTTCCATTGCTGAGACACTGATGCAGACAAACATTCCTCTAAACCTGAAGAAACAAACTAATTTTACAAGACGAACACTCGACGAAAGACATTTGCAGCGATGTGTTGTTGAGGATTCAGATAAGATCATATTAAGTGGTCAAACTGTGTTTGTTTTCAGGAGACGGGGCCCACAATGGTCGGTGATGAATATTCAGATCCATCCATCATGAACTACCTCGGAGCCCGGAAAACAACCATTCTGGGGAACAACTTGTAAGTGTTTGGTAACCTGATATGCTGTAGTTATTTCTCAGACAAATAAGTTATATGAAGTATGTAAAATGTGTTTGTTTCTTGTTAGTTCACCCAAAAATGAAAATTCTGTCATTAATTATTCACCCTCGTGTCGTTCCAAACCCAGAAGACCTTCGTTCATCTTCAGAACACAAATGAAGATATTTCTGATGATATCAGAGAGCTATCTGATCCTCCATGGACAGAAACACAACTGAACTGATCCAGAAACGTAGTAAAAACACCGGTAAAACAGTCCATGTGACGTCAGTGATCAACTTCAGTTTTGTGACGATTTATTTGCACAAAGAAAACAAAAATAACATCATATACTCAACCATTCTTCTCCTATGACTTACGTCTTCTGCCATTTTAGAGAATATTACTGTGTAAGCGTAAGCGTAAACAGCCGCAGATTATGTGCTGGCAGGAGTTAATTATGTTTAGTTTGATTTACACAAAAAACTATTCTCCTATCGCTGCAAAAGTGAAGCTGATCACTGATGTCACATGGACTGTTTTACTGGTGTTTCTACTATGTTTCTGGATCTGGGATCATTTCAGTTGTGTTGCTGTCTATGGAGAGACAGATAGCTCTCTGATATCATCAGAAATATCTTCATTTGTGTTCTGAAGATGAACGAAGGTCTTATGGGTTTGGAATGACATGAGAGTTAGTAATTAATGATATAATTCTCATTTTTGGGTGAACTAACGCTTTAAAGTTCAGTCAACACATTAGCTTCCTGTTTTGTTGATTTCCCAAAAAGGACTATAATCATGCTGAGTTCAAAATGACCAATAAAAGCGGTCCATCACATACAGTTTCTTCACAAAATAAGAATGTATATTTTTAAATTGTACATATCTTGTACTTATCAATATAATACAAAAAAATGACACGTTTCTATCTAAACTATTCAAAATGCATCGTTTAATCTGCAAAAAACTGGAAAAATATGTTCAAATGCTCCATTTAAAGCCGAAGAACTTTACACATAAGCTTTTTCAGTTTGAAAGAGATGCGCTCCAGCAAAAAATAAGTAAGAAACTTGGGAGTCCATTCAGCAGCTATGATGGGGTAAAGATTTTGCAGCACATATTTTCCAAAGCCATAGCATTGCTTTTGCTCTGTTTCATTTATATTTTGCAATTATTTATTTAGTTTTTTCTCAATACTGTACACTCTGTTTTTCTTTTGCAATACATATTTTGCAAATATATTCGGCCCTGAATTGACTCCATACAGATAAAGTAAATCATGTGTGATATGTGTGTCTCAGCTCAGAGTATCACGTGGATGAACCGCCGAGACTCGTCTTGGACAAACTGGATAAGATCGGGTTCAGAGTGGTCAGCATGACAGGGGTCGGTCAGACGCTGGTCTGGTGTCTCCATAAAGAGCCGAGTGAAGCGCTGTGAGTCTGTGGCTCTTGTACTGCAGGTAAAACATGGTAAATGAGGTGAGGAAGAGTATCTAGTGTCAGTGAAGAGATCTCAGAAACTCTCCTTAAACAAATGAAGTGATGTAAGAGGCAATTACAGACTATTCAAATCTTAAAACATGTACAGTATCAATTAGCAATATTATCATCAATGTGCTTTCTTTTAATGTGCTTTTTTTTAAACACATTTATATGTCAGGAAAGGAGGTTTTATTTTGTGATTGTAGTAATATAAATGAGTTCATTAAGGGACATCATAAGAAACATTATTATTCTGTTACGTTGCATCTTTAACTTGACGATATCTTGAATAAATGCTTTGGAATCAAACATCACATTCTTTGTTATATATAGTTTTAAACAGTCTCAAGTTTGTTTACAGTGTATGTAAACGTATGTTTTGTCTGTACTGAGTCCTGACATGTTAACATTGTTTCTGTTTGCTTGTGCGGGAAGCTGTAATTAAAAATCAAGTCAAATAAATTCTGTTCAAAAAAGTGCTGTATGTTTGTGATTCAAAGCTATAAGAGTAATCAAGCATTTTGTTATTAAGGAAATGTTATTTTAGCATCAATGAGATATTGTTATAGTTTTTATTAATGTTTAGAATCAGTTTTTACTTTTATTTTGAGTGTTTTTGTCATTTTTAGAAGTTATTGTTTCATAATGTCTATATTTTTTCTTAACTTCAATTAAATTTTTTTTTTACCTTTTATTTTAACTTTATATATTTTATTATGATTTTATCATTTTTGTTTTTTTTGTTTTTTATCTCTATAGTAGTTAGTCTTTATACATTTTTATTTCAAGTTTAATTATTTTAGTACAAGTTAAGCTAAATAAAAATGATGAATATTGCCTTGCCAACTAGCTAAAAAAAAAAAATTGTTTTTTCAAAAAAATTATAATTTTTTATTGTTTTGTTTTGGGTTTTTTTCAAATTAACAAAAATGTTTTAAAATGGTTTGAATTTTAGTTTTAGTTACCCATAATAACCCTGCTATGATTTGAGATAATGATGCATTAATATTAACATTAATATATTTTTTAAGAAATCAAATCCACTTATATTCTCTATATTTCAATGCAAAAATAAAACAATGTCAAAACAAAACCAGAACTTAGAACTGAAGTCATGTGGACTGAAGCTGTGGGGTGACAGCGGGTGAAGACGGCCCACGGCGGGACACTTCTTCAGGACGCTGCCTGTAATTGTGTTTCCTGTGCTGTAATGTGAACGGGACTCTGTGTGTTCTGCTTCTTTCCAGGAACATGAAAGAAAAGCCCACAGAAGTAAACAGAACCATGTGACGGCCGCGAGGAGAGGATGATGGAGAAAGTCTTCTGAGAAAAGAGACTCAGTGGTTTGATGATGTGGAGAATACATCACCACAAGAAACAGAAGAAACTGTCACATGCGGAATCCAAGAAAAATACAGCATTATAAAATGCGCTTATTAAAAAAAAGGATATACATACATACATACATATATAAATATAAAAAATAAATCTCACATCATCGTCATAAAGAAAGTGCTGGAAAAATGTAAAAAGCACATTGTGTATGTTTCTTGTATTGGAAAATAAAAATAATTTTTTATTCTGTGTAAAAAATGCAATTGCGTCTTTTTATCTTATAATTCTCACGTTTTCAGAATAAGGGTTGCTATAAATAAAGTTATAAATATATAAACTGATAAATTAAATTTTTTAAAAAACAAAATCAAGATGTAAACTCATAATTGCAATAAAAATATTTTTTTAAAAATCAAGATTACGAGATATAAACTTGCAACCACAAGAAAAAAGTTGATGAGATAAAAAGTCGTATTTCAGATTAAGACCTCAGACACAGATCAGTTCGTTACAGTGAGATTTCAGAGTCAATCAATCAATGCAACTGATAAAAAATATTTCATCTAAAAAAAATTATCAATATTTAAATGCAAAATATTGCACAAATTATAATAATAATCATCTGTTTGTCTGCAAAGACTCAACCCAGAGCCTTGACCGGGAGGATTCAACACTAAAAACTCTTTGTATTCCTATAACTGAACTTGTTGCTTTACAACACTGACAGCTGAACTGAACTGAATTGATCTGAAATCAGAAATAAATACTGGACTTGCCAGAAGAGCACTATAAATTGTTCATCAAAAGGCTTTATTGACGAGTGGGAGTTTAATTGGTGTAAAATCCAGGTAAAAAGCTTCAGCTGAAGTGAGTTTGTGTGAGTCACGCCGTCTCGTCCTCTTCCTCCTGCTTCTTCATCTCCTCGATCAGCCTCTTCCTCTCTTCAGCCTGTCTGAGTCTCATCAGCACCACGCTCTCGTAATCACGCTCGCTGCGCAGAGCCCCCTGACACACACACACACACACACACACACAGAGTACAGTCAGCAGGTGCGGCGAAGGCAAATTTAAGACATTCAAGTGAAGGCAAGTCAAGAAATGGATTTAAATGCAATACAGCAGCACTTTCTCTGAATGTAAATGTGTCGCATTAGCAAAGTTAGAAAATACAACTTTCTAACAGATAGTTAGGGTTAGGGTTAGGGTTCAATTCAACTGTTCAATTAATTTTCAAAAACAAAAAACACAACACTGAAATAACTGTCAGTCACCGAAGCCTTGCGGGTCGCAAAAGCCAACTCCAGATCATCAGTACTCGTTCTGCTAGATCTTTCTGCT
>JAUMHE010000009.1:391730-419139 GCA_032359235.1 Enteromius mattozi | reverse complement strand
AGAATGGTGGGTGGATGGATGATGGAGTGATAGAATAATGGATGGATGATGGATGGAGCAACAGAACAATGGATGGACGGACTGATGGATGGATGGAAAAATGGATAGATGAATGGGACGGAGTGATAGAATGGTGGGTGGATGGATGATGGAGTGATAGAATAATGGATGGATGATGGATGGAGCAACAGAACAATGGATGGATGGAGAAATGATGGATGGATAGAAAAACTGAATTATGGATGGGTGGATGGTGTAATAGAGTAATGGATGGATGGATGGAGTGATAGAAGGATGGATGAATAAAAAAACAGATAGAATGACGGACGGATGGATGGATGGAAAAATGGATAGATGAATGGGACCGAGTGATAGAATGGCGGGTGGATGATGGAGTGATAGAATGGTGAACTGATGGATAGAAAAACAGCTAGAATAATGGATGGATGTTGGATGGAGCAACAGAAAAATGGATGGATGGAGAAATGATGCATGGATAGAAAAACAGAATTATGGATGGGTGGGTGGATAGATGGATGGAGTGATAGAATGATGGATGGATGAATAAAAAAACAGATAGAATGACGGATGGATGGATGGATTGAGATTGATTGAAAATGGATGGATGAATGGGATGGTGTGATAGAATAATGGATGGATGGATGATGGAGTGATAGAATGGTGGATTGATGGATAGAAAAACAGATAGAATAATGGATGGATGTTGGATGGAGCAACAGAACAATGGATGGATGGATGGAGGAATGATGGATGGATTGGTCAGAAAAACAGAACAATGGATGGATGGATTGAGAATGATGAAAGGATAGAAAAACAGAATAATAGATGGATGTTGGGTGGACCAATAGAACAATGGATGGATAAAGGGATGAAGGAATGATGGGTGGATGGACAGAAAAACAGAATGACAGACGGATGCTGAATGGTGCAAAAGAATGATGGATGGGTAATGGGGTGATAGAACTAAGGATGGAGATGGAGTTGTAGATGGATGAATAAACAGATAGAATGATGGATGGATGGGATATAGCGATAATATGATGGATGGATAGATAAATGGATGGATGGAAGAAAAGGATAAAACGACTGACAAACAGTTGAATGCATGAAGCAATAGAATGATGAATGAATGTTAAATGGAGCAACAGAATAACAAATGGATGGATGGATGGATAAAAAAAAACAAACAATGGATGGATAAATAGAATATAGGCTTTTTTAAAGGTGCTGTATGTAAGTTTCTGACTTACATACATAAAGTTAAAACATAACATAATATGTCTGTAGATATTTAGGAAACATGTTATGTTTACACAGCTGTTTCTCTGAAAAATAATGTTCCAGCCAGTAATTCTACTCTCAAATGTGCGTTCCGGGGCAGAATGTCTTTGTTTTACCGCACCTTTAAAGCTGAAAATAATACAGGGTTCTGAGAAGTATATTGACACGTTATCAAAATATCCTAGAGCACACCTGCTTATATTTTGCTATAAATCAAATAATTTCATAAATGGCATGTAAACAAAGCAAGCAGTTGAGAAGCTCCTAAACTAGCATTAAAGCACTTCATCTCTAGCCCTTGAGCAATAGAGTTCAACTGAATAAACTTGAATAAACTTTGATTCTCCCAGAAAAACAACAACAAGTCATGCCTAGACTTGACTCAGAATCAGAAGACAGTAGAATGAGGTCTGGATGTCTGTGAGGTCATAAACGTGAAGCAGGAATGACTACATGTCAACAGCACTTGTGTAACGCCGCTCCACCTGTACATACACGTCCAGAGTGAGAGGCCGCTGTCATTACAAAGCTGGACGGGCTTTAGCAAAGCCTACGGGCAACAGGAAACCAGCAGCAGACACAATGACACCAGATTAGTAATGAGTGAAGCCCCTAAGCGTGACGTCGATGCGACAGAAACCAGCCGTGCCCTTCCCAGCTTTCACAGGAACATGATGAAAGACAGAGCGAAACGGCTCAGGTGAACTTCCTCAGTGTCTGAGATCACACTTCACAGAGGTGTGACATCAGCACAGACCAAACAAACGCCGAGCTTTAGGGAGGAGACGCGGGGCAGACTTCAGCTGCACCTGCCGAGCTTCACCTGCTTTACAATCCCTGGACTTTAACACTACAACGGACTCTGTACGGCAAAAGAAAAGCTCAGAAACGAGAGAAAACTGTGAATATCTCTAGGGTTACGGTAAGAGAAACTCTTCATTTTGCCTTGAGCGACACTTCACATCACTTCCACTATTTCACTTCCACTATCATTAAATGGCGCTGCATTTATAAAGCCATAAATGGGTTGCATTCTTTAAAATATAGGTTCCTTATTAGGCATATACGGTTCCATGTAAAACCTTCAACATCTACGGAACCACTAAGGATTCTTTAAACTAAAAAAAAAATAAAGAAGAAATTGTCGGTTTTAGAAATGTTCACTGAAATATTCATTTGTGGAACCAAAAATATTTCTTCTACACTTTTAAAAAATGAATGGTTCTTTACTGGCATCTTGGTTCCATAAGGAACCTTCAACATCTATAGAATCTTTCAACTGGGCTAAAGGTTCTTTAAAGTGGAAAAATGTTCTTCAAACCAATAAAATAATAGTTCTTTGAAGAACTGATTACTGAAGGGTTTTTTGAGGAACCAAAAGTGGTTCTACTCTTTCAAAAATTAATGGTTCTTTATTGGCATTGTTGGTTCCAGAAAGAATCGTTACCATCCACGGAACCACAAAAGGTTCTTTATAGTGAAAAAAGGTGTGTGCTTCACACTAAGAATAAATTGTTATTTTAAGAACTGTTTTAGGGAGCCAAAAACGGTTCCATAGAATCTTTGCAAAAGTTCTTTACACTAAGAGAAAATGGTCTTTATTGGCATCTTGGTTCCACGAGGAACCTTTGACATCTACAGAATATTTCCATGTGCAAGAGAGTCTTTATAGTAGAAAAATGTTCTTTACATCATTAAAATGTGCTTCAAACCAAGAAAATAATAGTTCGGTGAAGAACTGATCACTGAAAGGTTCTTTGGGGAGCCAAAATGGTTCTTCTACACTCATATGGCTCAAACCAAAAAAGCAGTATGGTACGGTTCACTATTTTGGTACCGTACTGTACCGAACCGTACCGTTTAGTGGAAACGAGCCATTAAAAACAAAGGTTCTTCATTACTGGCTCTGATTGTTTCATAAGGAAGCTTTCATTTCAAGCTTCTTCATAGTGGAAATCACTATAGACACCAAGAGAACAATGGTTCTTTTATGGCATCACTGCAAAAACGTACTTTTGAAAGGTTCTTTAGAGTATTCAAATCTTCAAACTAAGAAAAAAGAATTCTTTAAGGAACTGACCAATGAAAGTTTTGAGGAAGCAAAAATGTTTTTTCTATGGCATTTGCAGTAAAAACCCACCTTTATTTTTAAAAACTTAACCAGTTTTATGGCTTTATATAAAAGCAATGTCATATAATGATGTTAAAAATTGAAATAGCGGAAAGTGTTCACTATTCTCAAAAAGATTCACATCAATATCAACAAAACATGATGATTATTTTGTGTTTTTGAGGCAGAATAT
Source organism: Enteromius mattozi (assembly GCA_032359235.1). Taxonomy (NCBI): domain Eukaryota; kingdom Metazoa; phylum Chordata; class Actinopteri; order Cypriniformes; family Cyprinidae; genus Enteromius; species Enteromius mattozi. Next base: position 415,534 of record JAUMHE010000009.1, on the reverse strand, counting down.
CCTATGCTATTTAGAGAATCGTTCAACCTGTTTTATAGCCTAACAAGTCTTGTCATGTTTGCAGAAACTCCTCTAACGTTTGTTGGCTTCAGATATTCAGATGTGGGCGTGAAACACCTGCACACCTTTTCAGGTAAGACACAAATGATCAAACCTTGATTTGAAGGTTTACACTGGGAAAACATTGGTTTAGCAATTGGTTGTTTTGGTGATTTATCATACATTTCCTCAAAAACAATCCACTTCTGTCCTCCCTCCCTCTCGTTGCATGTTTGTAGAGGAATGCCGTTATGCGCTTGCCATCTCCCGCTGCTACTAAAGTGCCGATAAAACCTTTATTGGCCAACAAAACATGTTTTCTGTAGTGCCATACAAATTTAAAGAGTGAGTGTTGCGAGTCACGAAAGCTGATCTAATGAACTGTAAACCGCGAAACCGTCCACGCCGATGCCAACTGGAGTAAAGAGCTTCCTGCGGACATTATCACAACAAATGGGTCTAATTACTCTGTATACCAAACTAATTTAGCCATATTCATACTTTAATGAGAGCGCTTTATGAGAACATGCTCTGAGAATGCATGTCACTGGTTACGCATGAATCCAGAATGTAATTGTGCAATTAGAATATGTGTAAATCTGATTTCATTTACGCTCTCACGGAAGAATCAAAAGTCATTTGCTGTAAGTGAGAAAACGAAACACGCCAGCGGCTGTAAAGATGTCGCAATATCAGCTGTTAATCTGTAACCAGCTGGAAGAAAACTTAGTCAGTCTTGAGCTAATCTTAATCAAATACTGGTTAAAATCGATAGCTACAGTATATCTGACACAGAGCTGCAGTACATGTGCTGACTGTTCTGCTGTATTTATCTGATCAAAAACACAGTAAAAATTCAGAAATATTATTAGAATTTGAAATAACTGGTTAAAGTGTAATTTCTTTCTGTGATGTTCAGCTGTATTTTCAGCATCATTACTCCAGTCTCCAGTGTCACATGATCTTCAGAAATCATTCTAATATACTGATTTACTGCTCAAGAAATATTTCTGATTATCATCAACGCTGAAAACAGTTGTGCTGCTCAGTATTTTTGTGGAAATTGTGATAGATTTTATACTTCAGGATTCACAGATGAATAGAAAGTTCAAAAGAACACCATTTATTTGAAAAATAAATCTTTTGCAACATTATAAATGTCTTTACTGTAATTTTTAATCAATTTAATGCATCCTTTACGAATAAAAGTAATTATTTTATAAATAAATAAATAAATAAACTGCCTCCAGACTATGAATTCATGATGTATAGGCTAATAAACCAATATGGCTTTTATAGTATTTAAGAAAATAAATGTCTTAAAGAAAAATAGGTAATACTTTACAAACGGGTTCATTAGTTAACATTAGTCAACTACATTCATTTCAGCATTTACTAATGCATTATTAAAATGAAATCAATAAGGCTTACAGCAAAAAAAAAGCCAAATTTAATGCACCCTGGCTCAATAAAGGTATTAATTTCTTGAAATCAAATTAAAAGAATATATATATATATATATATATATATATTTGTGTGTGTGTGTGTGTGTGTGTGTGTGTGTTTAATGTCTGTATGTAATAGGTGCTGTAAATATGCATATAAAATTTAAATATTTACAATTACAAAATATATTTATTATTATTATCATTATACATATTTTTATCAACAAGTAAAGTAATTATTTTTTTAACAGTCATTTCTGATCAATTGAATGAATCCTCGTTGAATAAATGTGTTTATTTTTTTTAATTAAATATATTTCTGTCTGGTAATTTTTACTACAATTATTGTGATGTTTGATGACTTGTTCCTCTAATCTGTTCCAGAACCAGGCTTTCTAATTGACGCTCCTCACATGCTGTCACGCTGCTGAAGTCTTAAGATGCCCCTGAGGACACCGCTACTCCGTAAACCCACGTCTGGACGCTGGCAGAGGAGGCTCTCGAACCGAAAGGAGGTTTTGTCGGTTAATATGATCAGCCTTCCCTTGGGTGATTTCCGTCACCTGTCTCACATTGGCTCGAGCGGACACACGGACAGCTTCGGAGACCTGTCCTTCCTGAAGGAGGGACACAGTCTCCTGCTGCAGAGCTCCAAGAGTGAGCAGAACCTGTTCCTCCCGCCGCCGCCCAAACCACCCCGGGTTAACCTGGACGAAGCAGGCCGGTGCAGCCCGGTCTGGGAGCATGCTCCGGCCGATCAGAGGCAGAAGTGCAGCTCTCTTCCTCTCCTGGACACAGAGGAGGGGGACGAGGACACGTGTTCAAACACTGAGCCGAACGGCATCAGCTGGAGTCCCGCTCGAGGCAGTCTGAGCTCCGGACAGGATTCGACCCAAACCAACCCTGAGGAAACACAGCCGGACCAAACGGACTCGGCCTTCACGTTCAGTCTGAATCTGGGACCCTCTATACTAGACGCCGTGCTGCAGGTGATGGATAAAGGCCATCAGTCGTGAACTAAAAACTAGGGCTGTCAAATAAATCATCTTTCCATTGATGTCTGGTTTGTTAGGCTGGGAAAACATCTGAGATACAACTATTTGAAAATCTGGAAAGCGAAATATTGAGAAAATCACCTGTAAAGTTGTCCAAATTAAGTTCTAGCAACGCATATCACCAGTAGGAACAGTAGGAAATTTACAAAATATCTTCATGGAACATGAGCTTTACTTAATATCCTTATGATTTGTGGCATAAAAGAAAAATGTATAATTTTGCCCCATACAATGTATTGTTGTGTATTTCTACAAATATTAAGTTTCTGTGCTCCAGGCCCACAAATGCTTTTAAATCCCTAATAATAGATACTTTCTCTTTTCTGAGATTCTTGGCAAAGTGACTTCTTACTAGGCCCCTTACTAGGCCCCTCCCATGACTGATGATTGACACTAGCATCTCATCTTAGCTCCGCCCTCAGTGAGCTGTCATCAGTCATTATTTGAACACTGGAGCAGATGTAGATAAGAATGGCTCCTAAATGCTGGAAATGTTTTGTTGTTGGATGTAATAATGAAAATCAGTCGTCGTTTACTCCTAACACTTGACCCGCTGAAGACGCAGAGGATTACGTTAATTTGTGAAGGGAATTCGCTCCCGATCTACCTAAATGCGCTTATGTTACGCCAAATATTTATGATCCAGCCTCACCTCCAGAAGAACTGATTATAAGGTTCTTTGTAAATTGCCTTCTTAATATTGTGCTAGTTAGCAAGTTCTGTGGCTAAAGTTAAGTCTCATGAGAGCGGCTCGTCATTCCACAGAAGAGAGGGGTGGGGTCAGCAGGGCTCATTAGCATTTAAAGGGACATGCACCAAACGTGTCATTGTGAACAGAACTGTTTTTGGCAGGGTAAAAGGTGTTGTTTTACACTACCATTGAGAAATTGTAACCTACTTTTTCAGTAAGACCCTAAAGAATAATATCAACTTGGGCTACCCCTGTAATGCTTTTGTTAGCCTATCCAGTTAAAGTCACTAGATGCAGTGCTTCTCTTTCAAAATATTATGGCAAAAGAGAACATCTATGTGGAGAAGATCTACAGCAAAACTTAAACCAAGGTTTTCACACAGAACGCATATTTATATTTTCTAGATGGACATTTATCACCGTTGCACTCGCATCTCGCACAAGAGTCACATGTTTAGAAAACCATATAATCTTATAGTTTAAAGTTCAATTTTTAATTTAAGACTTCATGGCGCTTTTTCACCATGTCACTTCATCTCTAATGTAAAAAAGTACTCTTTGTGACTGTTTTTGGTCCGTTGTATTAATACACACACAATACTGTTTTGATTGTAATTGTTACTATTTTGTTAGCTATTTTGACAGCCCTGCTGGAAAAGCAGCAGTGTTTCTGATCAAACTTCTGAACTCTGGACAATAATAACAAAACTCAAAACATTGCTCAACCACACATTTCTTCCCGGAAAAGCAGCGTGTGTTTCAGAGCAGCGTTCTGCTGTCCAAACCCCACACCCTTTTTTTCAGAAATACCCCTTCGAATGAAGTCTGTTATATAACGCTGTGTAACCATCAGATATTTCATTAGTCAATGATTGCTGGAGTCTGGTTAATAATTTTCTTTGGCCTCTTCAAACTGTGATTTCCTTATCTGCTTTCTGAGCTTCAGTGCTAAATGAATGGTCGTAGGAGTTATTATATTGAGCTGTCCGTTCAGTGACAAGTGAAAGGAAACAATAGTGATTCCTTCAAATGTTTTGATGAAACTGTATGTATTTATATATGTATATATGCATATTATGTATATGTGAATATGCATATTAAAAATATTTTATTTTTAATATGAAGTGGCTATATAAACTCAATTAGGCACTTGATTGCTTAAATAAAGTGCAACAAAACACTAAGTCTGCTAGTTTTTTGTATCTATAATAACTAAGTAATTCTCCTGTAGAACATAATTATTTACAATATATTTTCAATCAAATATTTACAATAAAACAACAGCCATTAAGATTTTCTGTAAATGTTTAAAAATAGAAAACTTTGAACAATGTTTTAAAAATGTATTTTTAAAAAGTAAAAAATATTTTTTATTTATAGGATTATTTATTATTTATATTTATTATGATATTATAATATAATAAAATAACTACTACTACTAAAAAATAATAACAATATATACATATATACATATATATACATATATATATATATATATATATATATACACACACTCTAAATTATTTTATTTTACATATTGATTTTTTTATAATTTATAATTATTTTTATATATATATATATATATATATATATATAAATAATCATAATTTCAGCCTTTACATGTACACAATATTTATCTGAAGTCCACTAAACTCAATACTTGATAAAAAATAGTCTATTAATAGCTCATAATTTTGTTAAAGTGAGCACAGTTAGTGCCGATGCTCAATCAATTCAATGAATCAATCAATCTGAGCGATAGATCTGTCTATTACTGCAGACTCGCTCCTGCTGAATCAGTTCTGAGCAGAGACGAGTCAAACTGCTTTAAAACAGCTGACGAGCACAAACGAGAGAGAGAGAGCGAGCCCTTATACAGCACATGATCTCAGACACACACAACCACGTCTAAACCGATGCTATTTCTGTATTTCTGTTCTCCTGACAGCTGGAGGAGTGAGGGAACACGATACTTCCACATGTGCTTGAGCTTTAAACACTACCTGCTGAACAAACAGAGCCACAGGAGGCCTTCAGACAGACATCAGACACACACATCACACACATCACAGACAGACAGAGAGAAACTGACATGATATCACTGAGAGTAACCAGGTGTCTGATCCCGTCTGAAGCATGTACTTCTGTACTGGCCAATCAGCATCCAGGACCAGAACCTTCATTAAAATTTAACATATAAAAAATAAAAAATAATTTTAAAATATCAACAAAATTTCTGTAATGTTATTTTTTAATGTAGGTGATAATACAGGTATTTTATTTATTTTTATTTGAACCACACAGATGTAGTTTATCAAAAATGACAGAAGCAAATAACAAAATTACTCAAATTGTAGCTATATTTTAAATAAACATATAGAAAATCTAAAAATAAATTATAACTATTTAATATTTAGGTATTTAAAAAGGACAAAAAAAATGGACAAAACAAACCCTCAACAGAACAAAATCACTAAAACTTCAAACGAAAATTAGAAATTGATAAAATATTAACAAAATTATAATTTTTTTTATCTTATTTTTCCTAAATGTCTATGATAATATAATTATTTATATTTATTTATTTGTTTTTATATTTTCCATTCTTCACTTAATTTTAGTTAAAGGTTTAGACATTTTGCTCTGTTGTTTTTTCTTTATCATTTTTTGATTAATTACATTGGGGTTTTATTACATTTACAATTAGAATAAGTGTTCTTAAAATTAAACTGTAAAATAGATAATTCATGGTCCTGGATGTTGATTGGTCAACGCACAAAGTCAATGTTTATTTCTAATTTTATACTTATCACTCACATTTAGTAAAAAGTAAAACAATAATTTTTAAAAAATAAGATAAAATATATTAAGGATTATGAATGAGTTTTTTTATTTTTGAAAATGACCATAGTTAACATTTTGATCATTTTATCTGTGTTTTTATGCATTTTATCAGCTAATTAATTTTAATTTCACCTATAAATTGAGTTATTTTAGTACTTGACAATGAAAATGACAAATATCATCTTGGCAGCAAAATAAAATAAAATAAACCTGCTTTTTTTCATTTCAGTTAAGGTTTATTTTATTTTAAGAGGCAAAAATGTTTATGGTTTTAGTTTTAGTTATGCTTAACGATAATAACCCTGACGTGATGTTTCTTCATTGCGTTGCGCGGCCAAGCAGCTGAAAATCTCAGATACAACGGTTCAAGTTTACAGAAAGAAAAGCATGCACAGGAACTGGCTGTACTTTCTAAATATGACTTTTACTTTGTTTCAAGTGGGTGAATAATGCATCTAAACCATAAAAAGCTCAATCAATCAATGCGAAAGGAGAATGAGAAGAAAAATAAACCTTGGACGGGTTTGAGAAGCGTGGAGAAAGTCAGGAAACACAGGAATATTTCTCGGTTCACGTCAGACGGTAGACAGGGGAGATCCTCGTTATTTTATTATTGACATTAAAACAATGGACATGGTCCAGTAAGTCATAAGCAGCGACTCCTATTACCCAGCTTTACCCGACCGCTCAGGAGCGTAACGCACGCGATGGGCTGTTCATCATCAAAACCAGAAACAGCAGAGCTCTGCCACGCAAACTACTCTAACTACAGCATCTCTTTTACTTTCACAGATCAACTAAATGCATCTGTTAAGAATGTTGAGATATCTGTGCTGCAAAACAAGACAAAAAACCCTAAGAAAATCAAGTTTTGCAGGGCAATATTTTCTCAGTATTCTCAGAAACCTCAGTGCTGTTTTCATTTACTTAAGAAACTAAATTACATACGATAAAAAAGTCTTGTTTTCTAGAGAAAAAATATGTATGAAGTGAATTTAAGAAAATAAACTTAAAACATAAGGGCTTTTTTTCCCCTGACCAAACTAGCATAAACTTCAGTTTGATACATTTCTGTTCTTCTGTCGTTTTGCATCTCGAGTAAATGCATCTTATTTTATGGATGTTTATTTAGCTGGACTGGAAAACAAGACAAAAATATTTAGAAATGTTGCAAAATGTCACTTTTTCAGAGACAGAAACAGGGTATTTTGTCTTGTTTTCTGAAACAAACTTCTCAAAATGAAGTGAGTTTAAGCTTTAAACAAGAACAAATATTTGCTAATGGAGTAAAAAAGACATCTATTTTTAGTAAATATTTTATGCATCTTCATTTATAAATGTTAATTTAGCTGTACTGAAAAAAACAAGACAAAACACTAAAAAGATTTTGCAGTGCAAAATGTTAACTTTTGCAGAGAAAGAAGGGTATTTTGAATATTTTCAGAAACTTCAGTATTTTGTGTGGTTTTCATTTACTTAAGAAGCAAAATTACATAAGATAAAAAGTCTTGTTTTCTAAAAAAACGACCAAAATGAAGTGGGTTTATGCTTAAAACAAGAACAAATAATCAACTTCATACAAAAGGAAAACAAGTTTATTTTTCTAACACAATGGACAGATGTGTTCTTGTTTTAAGCATAAACTCACTTTATTTCAATCAGTTTATTTCTTGTCATCTGTCACTTTGGATCTGAAGTAAATGCATCCTGACTGAAGAATGTTTATATATTTGTTCTCGAGAACAAAAAGAAGAAAGAAAAATCATGTTTTGCCGTGCAGAATGTCAGTGTATTCTCCTAAAACTCAAGTCTTGTTTTCATTTACTTCAGAATAAAGTGACAAGATAAATCTTGTTTTCTGAAAAACTGATCAAAATGAAACTAGATTATACTCAAAGCAAGAAGAAACATCAGCAAAGTCAGAGAAAGTCTGGAGTCAGAAACATAAACTTTATACGAAAGGAAAACAAGTATATTTTTCTGACCCAGTCAAATTGTAAAGATAAACTAGACATTATCTCATTGTGCATCCTAAATGTACCTTGATTTAAGGATGTTTAAATATTTTTACTGGAAAACAATACAAAAGTACTACTAAGCAATTATTTATTTCAATATAAAATAGGCCTCGTTTTCTGAAAAACTGACCAAAGTGACTCAAAATTAAGTGAGTTCATGTTTGAAATAAGAACAAATATCTGCTACTGGAGTCTGAAAAAATAAACTTACATTTGTTTTTGTTTTCAAAAATCAAGACGTTTTGTCACTTTGCATCACAAGTAAACATCTCAATTTAGGAATGTTTAGATATTACTTTTACTGAAAAACAAGATTAAAAATTGTGTTTTGATGTGCAAAATGTCACTGAAAGAATCAATGTCTTTCAGTCTAATAAAAAAATTATAGGTTGCGGCATTTTATTTCTGAAATAATTCTGGTTTATGTTGGAAACTAAAACAAATATCTGCAACTGGGGTCAGAAGAAAACAAACGTAATTTTTTCTGACTCCATTGGAAGATATTTATAAAAATTAGATTTTTTTTATTTTCTTCAAAAAAAACAAAAAAAACAAGACCTTTTGTCATTTTGCACCAAAGTATCTTGATTTAGGAATGTTTAGATATTTTTACTGGTTTTTACTATTTGTTGTTTTAAGCAAAAAAAAACCTTTCGAAATTTTTACTGGAAAACAAGAATAAAAAACACTGAGCAAAAAAATCAGTTTTTGCAGTGGGAGAAAATCTCACAAATGCACAAATGTACATCTCAGATTAAAACATCCCTCCCTCAAATCACCATTCTCAGCCGCCCAGAAACCTTCCCAGAAACCCCTCCGTCTGCACGAAACCAATGTATTCTGGGAGAGATATGACTCCTCAAAATAGCCCGTCCGTCTGCTTCATGTTGTGTCTGGCAGGAACCAGACTCCCTGAGTGTGCACTTTTATCTCCAACTCCACGTAGATCAACATTATTTACCAGCGACTGCGCCGGGAAGAGCCATTACGCAAGAGGAGAGACCGAACGACCGATCCACGGAGTGCTGGTCACGATCCATGTGTGTGACTCACACCTCTGGTGAATTTCACCACCTTTATGTGAAATGGAGATGTCTCATGTGTTTTAGTTCTGGTCAGATATCACAGCAGTGTTTTGTTGGGGGTAGAAATGAGAAATTGGTGTTTAAAGTGTCTGTCACTTTATTAAAGAGTTAGTTCACACAAAAATGAAAATTAGTCTGTTTTACCCGCCCTCGAGGCATCTTAGGTTTATATGACTTTCTTATTTCAGATGAACGCAATCGAATTTAAATAATAAATTGTCCTGACTCTTTAAAGCTTGATAAAGGCATGGATGGGTGTTTTTGTTCAACAGTCCACAAGTAGTCAAATAAAGCGCATCTATTCATATTAAAACGTACATCACATGACTCCGGAGGAGAGTACTGAATCGATGCATTTTTGTAAGAAAACTGCGCTTTATTTGACTACTTGTGGACTGTTGAATAAAAACACCCGTTCAGTATAAAGCACCCGTCCTGAAAGAGCCAGGACACATTTTTAATATAACTTTTCAAGAAAGTCACATACACCTAGGATGCCTTGAGGGCAAGTAAAACAGATTCATTTAAATTTTTGCGCGAACTAACCCTTTTAATAAATGAATTGTTGCGTGCAGAATGAGATTCAGTGCTCAGGAGAGGAGCCACATGTGTTTTTATCTGCGGTGTGAACATGAAACAATGTGGATGAGTAAATACTGAAATTAGGGCTGCACAATTTGCCCCCAAAAATGCAAATGTAGTTATTTTGGAATATAGTTCAACTGAAATTTGAAAGGTGGTATTATAAACATTTATATATTATATTTATATATTTACCTTAGAAACAATTTATACTACTACTACTACAATTATTGTTACTATTATTATTAAAAATAATAAATAATATTTTAATATTATTATTACTATTCTTAGTGTTCATAATAATAATAATAATAATAATGATAATAATAATTATAGTAGGAGTAGTTGTATTAAATAATAATAGTATTTATTATTAATATTAGTGTTCAGCCATTTTATTATTATTATTATTATTATTCATTTTGGTTTTATTTTATTTATTTAATAAAATAATAACTATGATTGTTCGTTTAAATAATATATACATTATTATTATTATTATTATTATTATTATTATTTATTAAAATAATAATAATAAAAAATGGCAGTAAATATAGCATTGTATAGTAAATAATTTTATTTTTAAGTTTTATTTTGCAACATAATAGTAAAATTGCAATACTAATATTTATTTATTCAAACATCACTAAAAAAATATATTTAAATGCTTCTCTTTACAAATGCAGAGCAATAACATGTCAGATATGAGCAGATGCTCCAGAGAGAAGCTGCTGGGAACGACTCCATTAGTTTACACATCCAGAACATCGAGTGAAGCCAAGACTGGAGTGTGTGAAAACCCTCAAGTCAGTGAAAGTAAACTGAGCAAATTACATTTCTGCTGAACATGATGATTTCTGTTCATTTCTGAATACGCACTCCATCCAAAAACTCTTATTAGTCATTTATTTCACAAGCGTCCAGGCCTTCATATATCACGCAAGGCCTGGGAATTTATCACAGCTCTGAGCCGTGAAATCAAACCCAATCCAAATAATACAGATTTATCATCAGAGACATTAATGTTAGACGGAGCCCAGTGTTTCTAAATATCTCAAGAGTGTCTCTCCTGACTGACAGAGCTGAAGATGATAAACGACATTCAGAAATCAAATATAATATTTCATTTGTACAGTGCTTTTCACCAAACACACTGATTCAAAGCAGCTTTAATCATGATGTTCATGTTTATAATATCTTCATGCATGTGTCAGATCAGAGCTGGATGATGATAGTTATATTCTGTAATGATATAAACAATCAAGCAGTTAATATTTGCTACATATCACTTTACATATTTTACACATACATTATATATATATATATATATATATATATATATATATATATTACATGCATGTACTGTATATGTAAAGTATATAGGCTATATATGACTGCTGTCAAATGATTGTTCACAACTAACCACATCCAAAATAAAAGTTTTTGTTTACATAATATATGTGTGTGTGGTGTATATTTATTATGTATATAGAAACACAAACACACACAGTATATATTTTGAAAATATTTACATGTATATTCTTATATTTGACATTGTATATTAAATATATTTATATATTAACATAAAGGTATTTTCATTAAAAATATACATCCATGTGTTTGTATTTATATATAAATACTAAATGTTCACAGTACACACACATATACAAACAAAAACTTATTAATCGCATATACATATATTACATTACTGGATTACATTTATTAATAATATTACTATTTAACATTATTGAATTAAATTTAATGTTAGAAAGTGATTAAATTAAGACATAAATATAAGTAATCTTGTTGTACAACAAAACGTGTTATTAATTATTACTAATACTTATTATTGCTTATTACTATAAATTATTATTAAATATTATTTTTTACTTTACAGCACAATACCAACATATATTAATTTTTACGATATTAAAATAACATTAGTGCTGTCGAATGATTAATTGCATTTGCATAATAAATGTAATTTTAAAACAATAAATAAAATATAATTTAAAAAACAATATAATTAAAAAGTAACACTAAGTATATTTAATTAATTAATATTACTCAGTAAATGTATAATTACACTGCAATAGGGACACCTTAAAATAAAGTGTAACCAATTAAAATAAATAAAATAATATATATATTTTTTTTTTTTTAGGCATCAACACTAACAATAAAAATATATTATATTATGTGATGATAATAATAATAATAATAATAATTATTATTATTATTATTATTATTAATATTATGAGAAGTTAAATGTTTATAATGTCATAGTTTAAATTACAATTAAAAATATGACACAATAATCACACATGCATTTTTTGGGCCAAATCTTGCAGCTCTAATTGAAGTATTTATTCATCTTACCATCACTGATTCATGTTCACAATGCAGATAAATACGGCTGTCGTACACTCACGTTCTGCACACAACAATTCATTTATTTAACGAAGTGACAAACACATTACACACCGATTTCTCCTTTCTACTCCCAGGACAACAAATCACTGCTACGATATCTGACCAGGATCATCTATAACGCATTAGACATCTCCACTGAACATAAACGTGGAGAAACCCCCCCCGAGCTGGAGCGCAGCTGCATTAAACCTCAGAGACCCAGCTGCAGAAACCAGATCTGACCTCACCACCGGTCTGAGGGAATCATGGGATGCGGAGGGCCTCGGTCAGACCTCCTCTCTGAAGGGCCACACGACCCTGAGAGGCATTACCCAGTTTTTCTGTACTTGCCTTCAGAAACCAGTTCAGAGCCAGATCCCTTAACAACATTCATGCACGTTATTCTGGAAAATCCCAGAAGTTGGATTTAAACGAGGGACCTGCGGCATTAAAAATGACTTCATTAACAGCCAAGTGGATTAAATGCTGTTCGCTGAGGATCACCTCACTATTTCACACGTCATATGTCATCTGCTTTATGCTTCCACCCTGCCTTATTTATTTACAAAAAAAAAAAATTGATTTCAAGACTGCTAACAGCACAAAACTGAACAACATAACTAATAAAACATGTCTCCACTTGCACGTTTAATCAATTTAATGTGTCCTTGACGAATAAAACGTAACTTTTAAACAGTATAGTGTGCTTCTAGAGAAAATGAAACAGAGACACTTCAGAAAACCAGTGGGGTAAGACTCTCTGATTAATCCTGCGTCAGTTCAACATCCAGAAGAGCAGATTTATGTAGGATAATTCTCTGAATCAGAGGCTTTTATCATTACTCACTGATGTAACGGAAGGCCTGGAGCTCTTCTGCTGCTGGATCTGAGCCGCTGATGAGCACTGATTCACAGCGACAGGACGTTAACGGCTCCTTGCTGATGCATTAACCATTATTTCAGTGCTTGGGCTTCAACATGGTATGGTACGAAACAGCAATGGTATCATTATATTTTAACAACATATTATATAAAACTAACTAGCAACCCTTGTTTACTTTAGCAACCTGCTAAAACAACTCAATGGCAATTTGCCATTTTTGTTTAACTGAAACAAATAAATTATTGACTTTTTAAAGTAATTCATAAAAACTTCATATCATAGAAGCTTAAAAAAACGAATAAAATAGCAAAAATACTATTTTTTTTAAATTATTTTAATAAAATTATATATATGCACGCACACAAGTGCTGTAAAACAATCACAATCGTGATTACTGGCATCCAAACTAACAGTTTGTTTACATAATATATATGTGTGTACTATATTAACAAAACCTATAACACTATATCAATGATAATAAAACAACACTGCTCAGAGTATCTTTGGAAATAAATATTGCAATATTTATTAATATATAAAAATTAGCTTTTATTTTAGATATTTACAGTTATTTCATTTTAGTTTCTGTTTTAGTATACTTCAGTAAATTATTAGCTTTTGGTTTTGTAATACTTTTATTTGAGCTTTTTTCAGTTTTGGTAGTTTTAGTACATTAACCCACAATCAAAGATTTAGCTACAGATTCAGTTTTTAATATAATAATTATTTTTTATTTTAATTTTTTAAAAAAAACGACTGTAGTAGCTTTAGTTAACAATAATAACAGCGCTCTCTCTCATCACAATCGGTTCAGATGACAAACATCTTGATTCTGAGCTCTCCTCGTCCGTCCATGCTCAGATTCAGCTCTAATAACAGCAGATATAGATGTGAAGTGTGTGAAGAGACTGGAGCGAGGCAGTGTTTTCATGCAGGATCTCGTGCCAGTCACACATTACACACACACACGTCCTGCCGTGTTGGGCCATAATGAGACTGGTGCTGGGGGTCGAGAGCCGTGAGCTCCAAGTCAAACAAACCCAGCCAAGTCATTGTTCAGTCAGTGAAGCTGTGTGTTTACACACGTCTCTCCCAGAGCTATGAAATATGTTATTTAGATTGAACGACCAAATCTATAGGAATCATCTGGAACGCTGCGGTAACCTTATACTTCTGTTAAACTTACACACAGAGACAAACACTCACGCACAGAAGCAGTGCTCCTCACATTAAACTGAGTTTGCTGCTTCATGTGTTTCACTCACTCAGATTTATTTTGAGGTTGCTGCTGTTTTCCCGTCCCGTACGTGTCATACTAAATTTAAAATAAATCATGAATAGAAAATGTTTGGAGTAAGCTCAAAACTCTATTTTTAAATATATAGATGTTTAGCATATTAAATGTATTTAATAATAGGATGAATCTTATGTAAGATGTAAAGAATATTCCGGTCACATTTCTATGGATGAGTGTTTCTGTTACTGAATAAAAAAACTACAAAAAGTAGCCTAATTGTGATTTTTTTATTTCACAATTTTGAGAAGAAAATACCTCACAAATCTGACAAAAAAAACATTTTCTCCTGTGCATCAGACTCTCACAATACACTCACGCAAAAATATATATAATTTACCCTAATATAGATATTTAAAATATAAAGAAAATGTATAGGGTACACAAATATACATATTAAAAATATATAAACATATGCTTCATTTTCATGTATTTGTTGATCACTTAATTCTGTTTTTTAATTAATATCTTTATTTAAATCATTTCAATTTTAATCAGCATGCATATATTTCAGCCCAAAATCAAAGAAATGTAATTTTGCATATAGAAAATTATCTAATCATTATTGAGATAAATAATGTAAATGATTTAAACACTAACAACAATGAGAATTTGGGGGAAATTGTACTAATATTATAGTACTGGTCTTGATGTGATGTAAAACTGATAATTTTCCTGTGATTTTGTGCAGTTTTATGGCTTGTTGTACCTGTTGTGCAGTGAAGGAGTCGGTGTGTGACGTCGGGGCAGGTTGTCCTTCAAGCCATGTGATTTTCAGAGGGTTTCCACTCAGACCGGTCTCGTTTTTAAACGCCAGGTCCTGATGCAAAGCACAGAGAAATCTCATTAAAAACACAAATGTGACCACAAAACCAGTTCCATTGATGGAGAGGACAATATCTGTCTCAGATACAACTATTTGAAAATCTGGGGGTGCAAAAAAAATCCAAATATTGAAAAAATCACTTTTAAAGTCGTCCAAATGAAGTTCTTAGCACTGCATATTACTAATCAAAAATGATTTTGATTTATTTTTTTATAAAAGTTTATAAAATAGGGTTTAATTTTATGTATTAGTTGATGGTTTAGATTTTCTTTTTTAATTAATATTTGTTTTCCCACACTTTATGTGTCATAACAAAAAATAAATAAAAACTTCATAAATTGTAAAAAACACTTCAGTGACTAAAAGATCACATTTTATAATAACATTTCATAAATAGTATATATATACATGCATATATACACATACTGTATACTGACTCTTCTGCTCATCAAGGCTGTATTTATTTGATCAAAAAAAAAAAGTAAAATATCAGTAATAAGTGAAATCTTATTGCGATTTCTAATATTGGTTCCCTATTTTAATATACTTTAAAACAGAATTTATTTCTGTGACACAGCGCTGAATTTTCAGGTTAATTTCTCCAGTCTTCAGCGTCACATGATGCTTCAGAAATCTGTTGTGCTGCATTGTGCTGATTTTCTGGAACATAATATGTTTGTTTATTTATTTATTCATTTATTTATATTTAATTGGATGAATGAAAGTTCACATTTTTAAAAAAGCATTTACTTAACCTATTTTGTACATTTTATAAAGAATGTATGTGTATAAAAAAAACATATATTTTTAAATCTAATGACAATCCCCATTAAGAAATATTACACTTAAAAGTGAAAGACTCATTACAACAATAAAAAGTTGAGGAAATTTGTTGGGGAATATTTAGAAAATGATGCTTGATAAAACAGGAAGACAGTGTATTTGGATGTAAAAGACTCACAGCTGCTTTTGCTGAAGCAAACTCAACCACGGCACTGCCTTTCTTCTTACTGGATATCAGAACGTTCAAGATGTCGCCATACTGCAATACAAACAAGCAAAAACTAGAGAAACATAAAACCGTGAGAAGGACAGAAGAATCAGATTTAATTTGACTATTTTTAGAGTAAACCGCTTCTTGCCAAGACTTATATGCGTATAAACGTCTGTCATAAATCAGCAGAACGGCCTCTATTTCTGTTCAGAGCATGAGAAATTCATCCACTCCTCCACACCAGAAACTATCAGGAATTCTGGGAGTGAATTCGGAGTCGGTATTTGACCTTTGACCCTCAGAAAGGAGGACGTCCAGACTAAACACTCAAACATTATTACAGCAGCAATGCTATGAAAACACAACATTCAAAAGAAAATATAAAAGACCATTAGCATTTTTTAGTATTGTTATGATAATAACGCACTGGATGTCTTACTCTACAATAATAAAGAACAGTTTTATTTAAATCAGCATAAATTAAAGGCAGTATAACAAATATTACCGTAGTGTCTACTTTACTGTTTAAAATAACATTTGTGATCATTATTATAATCATGAGAATTGCAAGGAAATGAGCTTAAATGTCATTAAAACACAATCAATTCTAAGAAAATTCTTTTTATGGTTTTTATTTAATTTTTAATTTATTTTTTTGGGTTGAATATGACCACAAAATTTAACGACAAAATGAAAAAAGTAATGAGATACAGGTTTTTTTTTTCCTTAAGGTCTTAAAATAGACTTTTTTTAAAAAAACATTTTACTGAAAACCTTTCTTATAATGTTTAATGTATTATTTTGTGGTTAAATATGACAACAACAAATTTGCAACAACAAAAAAAAAAAAAGAAAGAAAGAAAAGAAGAAAACTTAAGTTTTGTGAATAAATTCTATTTTAAAACCTTTTTTAGGAGTTACTGTATTGTCTCATTTTCATGACAGTTAAGCTCATGCAAAAAATCCTTTAAAATCATTTAAAATATAATTTTAAAAATATGACCACACAAACGAAACCATACCAAAAAAGTTAAATAAACTAAGCTATTTTCAGACATCTTTTTTTATTTATTGTATTGTCACATTTTCATGACAATAAACATGCAATAAATACCAAAAATGTCCTAAAATAGATGTTATTTTACAAAAAACACTGCTTCTCATTTCTAAAGTCTATTACTAGGTTTAATTTCATGACCATTTAGCTAATTAAATAAATTCAAAAAATAAATAAATAAATAAAAAGATTAAAGTAAAGTTTATTTCACAGAAACTGTATTTTTGTATTATCGTTTTTGTTCCGATAGAACCAAATATATAATTGTTTTGTATTATTTATTTATTATTTGTATTTAGTACAACATCAAATGGAAGTTTATCTCATGAAATAAATGTAAATGTAAAATAACATCTATTTTAGCACCTTCTTAAGGTTTTATTGTCACATTTTCATGACAAAAAAGGCCTAAGAATTGATCTTACTTTATATAAAAACAGTTTGTTTGTTTTTTCCAGTTTTATTTTTACACAAGACATAATTATTTCTTTCTTTCTTTTGTTATTTTTGTGCCCATTCTTCCCCCTCCATGCTCCAGTGAGATGTTTCTGAGAATCTGAAAGTCAGTTTCACGGCTGTCTGGGAAAAGCAGAAAGCATCTGACATTCAGAAACGAGGAAAACCTGCCAACAGTGACAAAGCAGAGCATCCCAGAGGAGGCCTATTTCATACATCCAGACGTTTCCAGACGTCTCCAAGACCTGGACCCACGCTATCAGTCTTACATCATCCATCAGTTCATGAGTCTTCTGTTAAAAGCTGATGCTCGAGTCGATTAGCCTTCCTCACAAAAATCAGAAATGACATGAGTGCAGGGTAAAGTTAGTTCTACTACACCCTTTCCTCAAATAACGCTTCTTACCTTTTCTAATGATGCAACAGAGAGCAAGTAGAAAATACTACATTACTTTAATAATAATGTTAATGATAATGATAATAATAATAACATTATTAGTGCTGTCAAACAATTAATCATAATTAATTGCATCCAAAATTAATGTTTGTTTTTTTGTCTACACAATATATATATATATATATATATGTGCGTGTGTGTGTGTATCAGAGACGAACAGCAGTATGTTTAACAAAAGTACTTTTTAAATTTTTATTTATGTATAAATATACACACATACAGTATATACATGTATTTACATGTATGCATTAATATTCATATAAATATTTTAAATATTTTTTTTCTGAAATATATCCATGCATGTGTAATAAATATACCCACACACATACATATATATAAACAAAAACCTTTATTTGGGATGTGATTAATCATTTGACAGCACTAAATAATAATAATAATTATTATTATTATTTTAGCAAAAACAATAAATGTTTTGCAAACAGACAGAACATAATTATAACTGCCATAATTTAGAATTAATCAAACTTGTATTGTTTCTGATACAGATAGTTAATTGCGAAATGTCTGGGCTTTGTGGCGTAAAGTAGCAGCAGTTCAAGCATATAAAAAGACTTTGATTCTTGAGTTCAATCTCGTTAAGTACAGAGGCTGTTGTCACCGGAAAGACTTCCCCTGCTCGAGCCAATCCGGAAGCAGAAACACAGAGGTATGAAGAAGCCGACTGAACACACGTCAGGAGTTGCATGTGAAGAGCGGATTAGCAGCGAGTCCCCGGACGGCTCTAAACGCGTCTGTAACGGTGGCATGTGCCTTCAGCGTTCTGCAAAACTTAATGGAGCTCACACACGAGGGGAATAAAAGCCTTTAGCGGCTGATGTCATGCAGACCTCGTTAACCGCAGAAAACTGCTCGTTCACACACAAGGTCACTTTCTCACCCGCTTCACGCCCCGTTCATCCAGATCCATCACACACCCAGCTGATCAGAGTCAGCTCATCAAGACTCACCTTCTGGAAGAGGCTCTGAAGACATTCGTGAGAATAGCCGGCGTTGCTGGAGTCGTCTTTTTTACACTTCCACTTCAGCTGAGGACGAGAAACACACACACAGAGAACCGGCATTAATGCACCCATGACAGAAATAATGATTATTGAAGTGAAAATTATAACTTTTTCTCCTTCAGTTATCATACTGTAATGTAAAAATCACTGTAATGCAGCAAATATATATATATATAATATATATAATATATTAATCAATAATAGATAATGTGTATAATAAATAATGAATCCATTATGTATGAATACAGTACATACACAGAATATATTTTAAAGAAAATATATGTATTATATATAAATATATAACATTTTACTTTTAGTTTTGATGCAATTAATAAATTGACAGCACCAATTTATATATAATTTTATTAAAATAAAACATTTAAATATAACATTTTTATTTTGAAACCGCATAGACATATATATATGGTTTTTTTTTAAAACTACTAAAAATGACAAACAACAAAATTAATAAAAGAAACTACAATTAAAATAGAAAAATAACAACTAATTAAAAATATATTAATAAAAACTGTAATAGTATCTCAGTAAAACTAAAATAACACTGATATATACCATTTTATTTATAATTACAGATATTTGAGAAAGATAGAGATATATTTTTTTATTTCTTTACATTAACATGCGTGTTTATTTTATATGTTCTTAATATGTATATTAATGTAAATAATAAATAATTAATATAATATAATTTACATTAATATACATATTTATTTATTTTCCTTTTATTTTAAATACTTTATTTGTTCTTATTTTCATGTTCGGGTAATAAATAATGAATAATGAATATTAATGTAAATAATAAATAATGTTTATAATATAATATCACATACATTCCAGCATATTTTTTAGTATTCATATTAATATAAATATTTATTTATTTTTTATTATCATTTTAGGTAAGATTGTGTCTGTTTATACCTCATATGGAGTATTTATTTTATTTCTCAGGTTGAGCTTCTCCAAACTCACACTGTTTAAACTACAGCAGAGCGGGCAATAATTAACTGTAACACAGTATTTATCTCCTCTCTAATAAAGAAAGTGAACACGAGTGCGGTTCGAGGACTCGGCTTTAATTAATGGAGCGGTCCAGCTAAAGAGCAAAACTAATTTGTTTTAAAAGGTCTGTACTCGTTTAATCAGACTCCTCAGAGAAAGTCAAGACGAATGAGCTTGAAAGAAATATACACGAGCGCAGATGCGCCTGAAACACTGATCTATCAGAGACTGCTGGGAAAACTGTTCAAGACTGAGTCCAAGCCAAACCTCAAGTAACGTAACCGTACTTCAGCTGCAGTTTGGTCTGATTCAGCGCTGGGGTTTATTTTTGCTGAACGAGCTACAAACATCAGGCTAATTCAGCGGAGGATAGACGCTCGGAACACAATAATGGGATTAAATATATAAACACATTAGCTAATGAAGAAAACTGAGAGCTTTCCAAACGAAATACAGTCCTGCTGGTTTCTCCTAGATATGAGTCTCCAGACGAAACAATGACACTGAAAGACAGGAACAGATCACTCATGAGATCTGACTGATGAACACGGGAAAGCTGCATATGCATGTGAAGTATGATTATGTTACTGCCAGATTATATCTTTTAGGAGAGCCCTGTCCATCTGATTCCTGCTTTCAGAAACATTGATTAAATTACTGAATAGACATGATGTACCAATACTGTTCACAAAGCCCTGGTGGGTCGTGAGTCATCCGAAACATGATGAAACAATTAATTAAATCATAAAAGAAAGAATAAATATAAAAAAAATATTTATTATTATTAATAATAATTATTATTATAATTATAACAACAACAACAACAACAACATTTAATAAATCGTTACATTTTTAAAAATATATATATTAAACATTTATTTTCAGTAAAACTAAATAAAAACACACTTAACATAATAAAATAATTCTTAGGAAAAAATAAGAAATATATAGTTCATATATATATATATTTTATAATATTAAAATTATCAAAAAAAGATTAAACAAAAAACTTATATGAAATAAGCATATGAACTCTTAATTCATATTTATGAATAAATATATAATTATAGTTTTTAATACAACTAAAAATATATATATTTAAAATAATACAAAAAAAGTAGTCAAAATAAAACATTTAATGAAAATATGAAATATAAGGATGAGGACTATTTGGTAATATTTTAAAAACACATTTATTAATTCATTCATATAATTTAAGAATTTAACAATTAATTTATAATATTTATTAACATATTTTCCATATAGCTTTTTAGCCCCTTTATTTAGGTATCCATTCATGTGTGTGTGTGTGTGTACATTTGTTCAATTAATTTCCATACATATGTATTTTCTATTATTAATTTTTTTTCTATTCTGCTATTCGCTTCTATGGACATATATTTTTATTTTTTCATTCATTTATTATTTGCCATTGACTACTACGCACATACCTTTAATTTAGGAGTCACGCTGCTGTTACCCTGACGTACAGCTGAAGAGTCTGTAAGAGAAAACAGAGAGGAACTATGAGTCTGATATCAGCTCAGGTCTCACAGCACATCATTCAATCAGACACAAACCTCACATTCACAGCAGAGCCCTCGAGAACAAACACAACCAACATCACAGAGACACTAAACACACACAAACACAAGGTTTTCTGCAGCAACCTGCTTGCATGCGACTCCAGAAAGCAACCATACATTACTTATGTGGTTTATTTTTGGGAAGTAAGACATTGAGACGGTTGTGTGTGGTAAGATCTGTATTTACAGTAATAAGGACAATATTATAGTAGTATACTCCCTGCATTGCTTATAAAGCAAACGCAGCAGCTGTTTCTGATGCTGTGAGCTGTGTGCGTTCCAGAAATCAACACAACAATCACAATAAAACAAACTACTGGGCAAATTAAAGGATTAAACGCACATAAACATGATCCTTGGACTAATGAGGAAATGATGAATAGAATAGATTGTGTAACTTCATTTTGAGTTTCCAGGTTTGTAATTTAGGTCTTAAAGGGATAGTTCACCCAAAAATAATGATTCGGTCATTATTTACTCACTCTCATGTCAGTCCAAACCTGTGTGACTGACTTTTTTTTTGTGACTGCAAAACATGTTTTAAAAAGAATGTCTCAGTGTTGTCCACACAGTGGAAGTCAATGGGGTCCAATGTTGTTTGGTTCCCAAAACTCTTCAAAATATCTTATTCTTTTGTGTTCAATAGAAGAAATAAACTCTCACAGGCATGGAATAGGTGCACTATTTGAGGGGGATTGTTTTTTCCTGATAAAAATTGTGAGTGTGATTTAAATGTGATAAAAAAGCTTATGTTTGGTCTATTTGTTTGTAGAGCAAATGTTGTAATTACATATCAATTTGTGTACATAATACTAATAATAATAATAATAATAAGTAGCAACAACAATAATAAGAACCTCCATTATTGTTATTATTATTAATAATAATAATAAATAATACACAGTAATAATAATAATATAAAATAATTATTATTATTTATTAAATAGTACATATTTGCTATTATTACACATTAAATAATAATAATAACTATTATTATTATTATTCATTTATAGTCGTATTGATATATAATTACATTTTATTATTAAAAACAAACTAAATTAAATAAATAACTAAAACTAAATTATTTTAATTAATTTTAATATTTAAAAAAATAAGAAATACCGCCATTGCAATATTTCACTATAAAAAAGTATTTAAGAAAAATATGATAATAATAAAATGTATAATAATATGAGGGAGAGCAAATGATAAAAGAGTGCTTATTTTTAGGTGAACTCTGTCCTTAACAATCTATGTGCGTTTATTTATCGAATAGCAAATTCATTTATTTAATTTATTTAGTTTAAAAACAGAATTACACGAAATTATGATGGCATGTCCTCAATTAGACAGGGAAATGTTAAATGAACACATATAAAGACTCAGTTTTTTCATTTATATATTTCAATGCACTTGCCAAATGCTTTTATCTAAAGTCTCTTCCAGTGCATTTAAGGCGTATAATCATGCATTTCCTAGAAATCAAACTCATGACCCCAGCATTGCTAGCAGCAGCATGCATGCATAAACCATACAAAACAAGGTAATAAAGAGACAAATATAAGCTTTCAATGCAATGTGCAAGTGCTTGGATAAATGCATAACTGTAAACGTGTGTGTGAGTGTGTTTAAGCACCTGTGCCTGTGTTTATGTCTCTTTCTCTCTGGATCTGCTCTCGTATGAGTCTCTGTTGCTCCTGTAGTTCTCGTGATCCCTCCTCCCTCAGACGGGCGATCTACAACACAGAGACACGCAACCACATGCATTCCCAGAATTATTATATGCATAACAAAAACAATACTCTGTGCCGCTAGAATCTCCTACAGTAACCCGTCACTCAGACTCCACACAACAAACACTGACGCCTATCGGCCGCTCTCTCTCGAACACGAGGCATTACTGAAGCACTGATGCTTTACAGTTTGAAATCAGAGTTTGTTTTTCATCAGATCTGTAAAATTGTGTCTCTGCATCAGTGTCTCAGCAATGGAAGTGAATGGGTGCCGTCAGAATGAGAGTCTGATAAAAACACCACAA
>JAUMHE010000009.1:352164-363884 GCA_032359235.1 Enteromius mattozi | reverse complement strand
ATGTATGCGCTGCCTCCTCCTCTGCCAGGGATGGGAGCCCCGCCTCCACCTCCTCCTCTGCCAGGGATGGGAGCCCCGCCTCCACCTCCTCCTCCTCCAGGAGGGGGTGATGTGATCGTGGCTCGGACGTTTTACCCAGTTGGTCAGTGTTACTCCGCACCGGTGAAGAGCGGCCCGTATCCCACGCTCCGGATGAAGAAACTCAACTGGCAGAAGCTGAACTCCCAAGCTGTCACCGGTGAGATCCGTGAGGAAAGCTGTGGTTCCCAGAGATTAAAACTGACAAACACGATAATAATGACATATAAAACAAAAATTAACAAATGTTCAAAAAAAAATAAAAAAAATTAATAAAACATTAATCTAAAATACTGAAATTAAATCTAATTGAAAATATTAGCAAAAAATGCATTAACCCATCTTTTTTTAGAAATCTACAGACCTGTTTCCCTTCTTTCTTTCATTGCAAATACACTCAAATGAGCTTTGCTCAACCAAGTCTCTGTCTTTCTCTCTCACAACATCCTCCTGGACAGAAACCAGACTGTTTTTCATAAATGTACATTTAACGGAGACTGCCTTGAAGCCCTAAAAATGGCAAGAAGGGATTCCAAGTCTTCGTTACTTATCTTGCTGGATCTGTCCACTGCTTTTGACATGGTTAACCACCAGATCCTCCAGTCCAACACTCCAGTGGTTTGAGTCTTACCTCTCAGATAAGTTCTTCAAGGTATCTTGGAGAGGTAAGGTGTCCAAGTCTCGGCATCTAGCTACTGGGGTGCCTCAGGGCTCAGTTTTTGGACTACTTCTTTTCTCTGTCTACATGTCATCACTAAGCTCTGTCATTCAGAAACATGGCTTGTCATATCACTGATGTGCTGATGACACTCAGCTCTGCCTCCCATTCCATCCTGATGATCCGATGCTAGCTGTTCACATCTCCAGCTTGTCTAACAGACATTTCTTGCTGAATGAAGGACCATCACATTCAACTCGACCTTCTCAAGACCGAACCACTTGTGGTTTTAGCAAATGCATTTATCACAATTTCACCATTGTTAAAACGGCCAGAAACCAGAAGATTTTCTTTATTCAACAACAAGAAGATCAGGCCTTTTCTTTCAGAACATGCATCACAACTCAAATTCTTGTTCTGTCCAGACTGGACTATTGTAATGCTCTCTTGGCAGGTCTTCCAGCCAGTTCTATCAATCCTCTGTTTATCGGTTTGCACTGACTACCAATAGCTGCTTGCATAGTATTCAAGGATTTAATGTTTGCCTGCAAAACTACCACTGGCTCTGCACCCCCTTTACCTGAATTCACTACTTCAGATTTATGCGCCTCTAGACGCTTGCATTCTTCAAGTGAACGGTGCATTATTGTTCATCACACAAGAGGCACAAAATTGTTTAGAATTATATACATTTAATAAATTACAAAAAAAAAATAAACTAAAAGTGACGTGCATGACAAAGTTACTAAAGCTTTAGCTGAAATTAAAATGTGAAGTGAAATATATGAAAAGTGAAAGTATAAGTAAAAATATACAACAAAATGTAATTACAAATAATAAAAATAAAAAACTGTTTATTTATTAAAGTACATTTTTAACTGGTAGCAAATACGTACATATATAAAAAAAAAATACAAATAAAAAAATAGACAAACATGGCAATTACTTTAACTCAAACGAAAAAGATTCAAACTTAAAATATAATTCAAATATTAACAAAATATAAAAAATGTCAACCATTTATTTCAGCTGGTCGCAAAGATAACATTTCTTATTTTTGTTTGTTTTAATGTACTGAAAGAACTAAAATTAAAATGTCTTATTTAAATATATAGACTTAAAGATAGATCGGTTATTTCTATGTTTTGTGGTAGCGTGTCAGTTGGAAATATCAGTACTAATATAATAACTCCAAAATAGCACTTCAAATACTAATATTTAGAAAAGACTGTGACATAAAACATCAAGCATGATAAACAAGTTGAGAAAGCAACACATTTACCAGAAATATGTGTGGATTTTAATTAGAACTTCTGTCTGTCCAAAAGTGATTATTTCAGAGTATTATTTATTAAATCAGCTTCGATGTTAAATCAGACTGAATTTCTATCAGCTCTTGTGTTTGAGTATAATGTTGTCCAGTGGTGGGTCTATGAGTGACTGAAGCTGGTTTGATGTGTTTGATCATGTATATGTTGTTCTCTCTTAGATGGTCCTTCGATTTGGGCGTCTGTGACGAGTGATTCTCCGCTGGAGCCCAATTACAACAGTATTGAGCAGCTCTTCTGTCTGCCGCTGACCGAACCCAAAGACAAGAATCCGACTGCGCCGCTCAAGAAAGAGCCCAAGGAGGTGCCACATTTAATACAAATATCTCAGCACTTGCAACAGCAAGGTCATGGGTTCAATTCCCAGGGAATGCGTGAACTGATTTCAGATAAAAAGAACGGACCATACCACATAAAAAAAAAAAAGAAAACTATAGTAACTTATAGTAAATACTATTGAAGCATGCTGTAGTACAGTACTTGAATTAATTTGTTGTGGTAATTCTGTAGTTGCTGTGGTAATATAACAACTATAAAAGTATAAACAAATTACTTCACCCAATACTGTACTACGTTTTCTACAACTATAGGGTATATTATTCTACAGATTACTGTAGTAAATACTAAAGTAATCAGTTCAGTACAGTTAGTGCTATATTCTGTAGCATTCATTAACAAAATGTTGTAAATGCTACAGTATTTACAGTATAATACACTTTACTATAAACACTATAGTATTGACTATATATTTATTTTATATATTATTTATTAATGATTAAAAAAAATGGAATGACATCAGAAAGTTGTTTTAGAGTTGGAGAAAGTTATTTATCATTTTGATTAAAGATTATAAAAGCATATGTATGCCTTTATAGCAGGGTTTGAATAAAAGAATTGATTAATAGCTAATTAAATTAAAAAGTAAATAAAAACATTTACTATTAATTTATTTATTTACTATATATATATATATATATATAGAAAATCTTGTTTTAAAGCTAATCGTTAAATACAAAAGTAAAATAAAAAACACTGTTTAAAAAAGAAAACATTTAAATATTTTTTGACACTAAAATATTTATTTAAGAGTTGATGAAAAGCTTGTAATTAAATAACTCAGCTGATGAAGATGTTTGGGAATTGCTGCTTCAGAGTAACATCACTGATGAATCATTCTCAATAAGAGCAAGAACATAAATGAACATCACTGAAGGATTTTCTCCTCTTTCTCAGATTTCCTTCATTGACCCCAAGAAGAATCTGAACCTGAATATCTTTCTGAAGCAGTTCAAGTGGTGAGTTCAGAGGTTTGGGATTGGTTCAGGTGTGTTTATGACGTTGTGGTGATTTGTTTGTTTGACTCACAAACAGCTCAAATGAAGAGTTTGTGTCGATGGTGCAGAAAGGAGATTGTACCAAATTTGACGTTGAGTCCCTGAAACAGCTTCTGAAGCTGCTTCCGGAAAAACACGAGGTACTTTCCTGTAAAATATGATCACATGCAAGTATTTCACATTCATAGACCTCGATGCAAAGCTCACATCAGAGTAAAGATGCAGTCTATGCTGCTTGTGGTCAGTTGGGTGGTTAACTTTATTGCTTCGCCTTCTTCAGATTGACAACTTAAAATCCTTTCAAGGAGATCCGGACAAACTGGCCAACGTGGACCACTTTTACCTCTCACTGCTGGCTGTACCCTGGTAAAGGGGCATTAAATCCCATACTCACACATTCTTCTAATACTGTGTAACCCTGGAGCACAGCAGCGGTCAGCAGCACAGCTGTATTTGCAGCAATAGACAACAATATACTGTATGAGTCCAAATAATAATTTTTTTAATGCCAAAAATCATTAGGATATTAAGTAAAGAACACCGTAAATATATCGACTTGCTAAGAACTTCTTTTGAACAACTTTAAGGATTGTTTCTGCTCCCTCAGATTCCAGATTTTCTAATAGTTGTATCTCAGACAAATATTGTCCTCTCCTAACAAACCAGACATCAATGGAAGGACTAATATTCAGCTTTTTTAGATGATGTATAAATCTCAATTTTTGGGTTTGTGCTCCAGGGAAACCCATTTATGCCACTGAATAAAAAAAAAAAAAAGGTAATTGTGACTTTTTCTTACAAATCTGAAGTCAGAATTGCATTAATTAAACTCACAATTCTGAGAAATAAACACAATTGCATGATGCAAAGTCATAATTGTGAGATAGAAAGTCTTTTTTCCCCTCAAAATTGGACTTTTGTGCGAGAAAAAGTGGTAATAAGCTTTGTTTTATCTTTGATTCAGTGGTGGAAACGGGCTTCTGTACATATGTGCGTGAGGCAGTTATACTGGAGGACTGAGTTTGTGGTTTGTCTTCAGTTACCAGCTGAGGATTGAATGCATGCTGCTGTGTGAGGAGGCTCTCTCTGTGCTGGAGATCCTGAAGCCCAAGATAGAGCTGGTGGAGACGGCCTGTGAGAGTGAGTACTGACCATCACTGACCGCTGCTGCTGAAAACTGATCCTCAGCAGAGCAAAGCGTTTTAAGATTCTTCTGCAA
This sequence comes from Enteromius mattozi, assembly GCA_032359235.1. Taxonomy (NCBI): domain Eukaryota; kingdom Metazoa; phylum Chordata; class Actinopteri; order Cypriniformes; family Cyprinidae; genus Enteromius; species Enteromius mattozi. Next base: position 359,267 of record JAUMHE010000009.1, on the reverse strand, counting down.
CCTGAGAGATGACTTCAGTAATTCTCCTGCAAAAAATGAATTTGTTTTAATGTTCTGTAGTGTTTTATTTTAGTGACTGAAGTGTGTGTGTCACCCGCAGATCTCAGGAAAAGTTCACTGCTGCCCAGTTTCTGCAAACTCATCCTCGACGTTGGAAATTTTCTCAACTATGTAAGAAAATCTTGATGTAAATGTGTTGTTTTGTTGGTCTCTGAGCAGCAGAGAGAGATCAGGAGGCGTCTGTGGCTCTCATCACCTGGAAACGCTCTGTTTTCTGTGTTTACAGTCTCTTAGTTCCTCAATTGGTCTATTTTTCCTTTTTGCCAGGGAAGCCACACCGGAAACGCTGAGGGATTCAAGATCAGTTCCCTGCTAAAACTCACAGAAACCAAAGCAAACAAGAGCCGCATCACACTCTTACATCACATCCTGGAGGTACAGTATTACACACACACCAGCAGCTTTATTATTCATGAATAGTTCATAAAAGTAAAATATAAACATTAGATGGGAAAACTTTTCAAAACTGAAATTGGTAATGCTGCCTTGCATATCATTGTGAACTAAAATCAAACCTGAAACCATTAAAAATATCATTATTCAAAATAAAATAAACATTAGCTCAAATAAAATTTATTTCAGCTAGCTGCTTTAGGAAATGTTTCAATATTTTAAAATATGTTTTGTCTGTGTTTGTTGATATAATCTCAGAGCCACTCTTGGATTTATTCTGTCAAGCTTCAAGAAAAGACAAAAAAAGCAGCATAAACATAGTTCCTGACTTAAGGGCTTTTATACCATGTTATTTAATCCTCTTTTGTGTATGTTCTTTGGCATATTGAGTATGTTTTAGGTCAGAATGACACAAGAGCGGGTAAAAGCTCTATATTTTGGATGAATCGCTCTGGTTAAAGTGTGTTTTGTGAAGAGTGCTCTCTAGTGTCTCTGGATCTTGTGATTTTCCAGGAAGCTGAATTAAATCATCCAGAGCTGCTGAAGCTTCCAGAAGACATCGAGGCCTGCGAGAAAGCAGCCGGGTAAAACAATACACCATCTTAGACTTAGAGAGAGAGTATGCGTGTGTTTGTGTGAGTGAGTGTGTGTTTTGTCTGTGTGCGTGCATGTACATGTGCGTGTGTTTGTGTGTGTCTGTTTTTGTTTCTTTTTATGTTTACATACTCGTGTGTGTGCATTTATTTTGTCTGTGTATGCGCAAGTGTGTGTGTGTGTCTGCTTGAGTGTGTGTGCATTTACGTACGTGTGTGTGTGCATGTGTTTTGTCTGTGTGTGCACGTGCACACGTGTTTGTGTGTGTCTGTTTTTGTGTTTATTTTTGTGTTTACATACTCGTGTGTGTGTGTGTGTGCATTTATTTTGTCTGTGTGTGTCAGTGATTGTGTGTGTGTGTGTACATGCATGTGTGTTTGTTTTTGTGTGTATGTTCGTGAGCGTGCATGTGTTTGTTTGGTTTTTGTGTCTGCTTGAGTGTGTGTGTGTGTGTGCGCGTTTACGTACGTGTGTGTGTCTGCTTGAGTGTGTGTGTATGTGTCTGCTTGAGTGTGTGTGTGTATGCGCACGTGTGTGTGTGTGTGTAAGTCAGAAGATCAGCTGTCTCTTCAATGGTTTCTGAATCATCTCTCCCTGGTTGTTTCAGTGTGAATCTGGACTCTATTCAGGCTGAAAACACTCTTCTTCTGAAGAGGCTGAGAGAGGCGCAGAAGAAGGTGTCGTCGTCGCTGGAGGACGTCCAGCAGCAGTTCTCGGGGCTCATCGAGGTACAGCTCACTCTGAATCAGCTGCTCTTTTCAGCTCTGTGATGTTTCTGATGTTCCTGCGGTGTCTGTGCAGAAGAATCTGGTGTCGTGTGCATCTCTGGACCAGCGTTTCTCTGACATCAACAGCAGGAAGGGTGATCTGGCTCAGTATCTGTGTGAAGACGCGGCTCAGCTCTCGCTCGATGAGCTCTTCAGCACCATCAAGACCTTCCGCCAGCTCTTCATCAGAGCCCTGAAGGTGTGTGAGGTGGACTGGCTTCATGAAGGCTTGAGCTCAGATAAAAGACGCTTTTAAACCCTAAACCTAAACTGAGACATGTTAAAGAGCAGAATATTATTATATTAAACACTTTATGTTGATATTAAAATCATTTAATATTAAAAGTTCTTTGTAATATTAAAAACTATATTTTGTCCATATTAAAACATTAAAAATTATATGAAAGTTGCCTTTAATATTAAAAACTAATATTTTTAAGGACAATATTTTAATATTAATGTTTGTAATTAAAACCAAATGTTTTTAATTAATACAATATTATAAAGTAATAGTTGTTTTTAATTGTTTAAAAAACACTTTTTTGTTAAAATTATTATAAAGTTGTTCATAAAACTTATGTCCATTTTAATGAATAAAATTAAAAACAATTATAGTTAGTATCAAAGTAATTTTAATTAAACTGCTCATTTATAGAATTGATATTTAAAATATGATTGAATTAATATTAAAATAACTATATAGTTAATATTAAAGTTGCTTTTTTCATTTGAATATTTCAATACTAATTAATATTAAGGTAATGTTAATTAAACTGATATTTAATACCAATTCCAATAATAATTTAATAACTAGTTGTTAGTTAAATTGTTTTATATTAAGACAATTTAAATAGAAATTATTGTATTTATTTATTACAAATGTGTGTAATTAAAAATGACTTTACTGTAAGTCATAGTACTATACAGCAGCTGAATGGCAAATAAAAGTCCAGTTTATTGGTGGTGCATGCATGGTTTCCACTGAAAAGGTAAAAACATTATCTTAATGAAACTAAATAAACTACATTTATTAACTTTATCTGAAATTAAAAATGATTATATTTAAAAATAAATAAATAAATAAAATGAATATATAATATCATATTTTTTTAATCATTAAATAATAAAACTGAGTGGTTAGTTGATGTCACAGAGGTCAGGAAATGTTTTTTTTTTTTATTCTGTAGGAAAACAAGACCCGTAAAGAACAAGCAGCCAAAGCGGAGAAAAGAAAGCAGCAGCTGGCGGAGGAGGAATCCAAGAGACAGAAAGGAGAAGACGGGAAGATAAGTGAGTCGAAACAAACAATTCCTGTTTATTGGCTTTGTGTTGTTATTGTAGCACCCAGCGATTCTCTCTCGTCACATTCAGAGCAGATAAAACCGGGTTTGTTCTTCTGTGATGCTGGAGATTCAGTTTTTCAGTTCACTGAAGAATACAGATGTTCAGGTGTTACAGAATCAGTTTTCATGTCACATCACTAATAGAAAGATGTTTTCATTTAGAAGAGGCTCAGTGCTGCAGGAACACGGCTGCGTCATTGATCCATTAAAAATTACTCTTTTAATTAATATTTAACTATTTAAAGATTATTAAAATCATTTTAATTAAAACGGGTAATGTTTTTTATTATTATTATTATTATAGTTCATAGTTTTTAATATTGAACTTATATTTTTAATATTATTTAGGTTTAATATTAGTGTTTTTTTAAATAGTCATTAATAGTCATTTCTAATTCATTTATTCATTTCAATGAATATTAATGACAATATTTTAATATGAATTAATTGAGTCATTTTAGATTAAAAACTAATGCTTTTAATTAATATTAAAACATTCTAAAGTTGTTTTTTTTAATATTGATAACTAATAGTAAAATGTTTTAATAAATTCTATTCTTCAAATTAGTATTAAAATAAACTTAACATTTTAAAATAATTTTTAATATCAAAACAAATATTTAATACTAGTCACGTTTTAATATTCGTTGTTTCAGTTAATGAATTAAACACTAATGCTACCATATTTTCTTAAGTATATTATTAATGTTTAAGTAAAAACAAATGTTTTTACATTAAAATTTATAGTTTTTTAATAAGTAATAGTCATTTAAAATTAAAGACTAATACATTTTAGAGTATTTTAATATTAATAAATAGTTAATATTGAAGTCATTTCAGGTTAACTAATGCTTAACATTGCATTTGTTTTAATATTCTGAACTTAAAAGTAATTAAATAAGAATATTATTAAATAATAGTTCTTGTTTTAAACCAATATTAAATTATTCAGTTTTAACGTTAAAAACATTTATTAATGTTGTAATATTAACCCCAGTCGACCCCAGGAGGTTTAATTTAATTATGTTAATGAGCTGGTAATGGGATGAAATATTCTGCATTGGCTTCCAGTATTTTCAGCTGTTTTGTCCTTCCTCTCTGTGTTTTGTGTCAGTTCGTAGAGGCCCACCTCCGCCGGACGAAGGCTGCATCATTGATCAGCTCCTGGCCGACATTCGCAAGGGTTTCCATCTGAGAAAGACTCGTCCCAGGTGCGAATCGGAAAGTGCCCCTTCTAGTGAAATGCATAGAGATACAGGAGCGTCCGGTAAGAATATCAGCCTGAGCGGCTCTGAAGCGGCTCCGGGGCCGAAGTCTGAAGCGTTTGCGTTTATTTCTGTGCTTTCTCGCGCGCTGCTGTCTGTCGTGAGTGCACTGAAGGGGTCCGACTGCGAGCGGCTGCTCACTTTATTATTCCATTAAAAACCGGCTGACCCCTTTAAAGCATCACTCATGGAGCGTTTAAACCCGCTGCTCCACCAATCAGCTTCGCCGCTTGCCCTCTTCACTGCTTCTGATTGGTTGTTCACACCAGAAACTTGCATGTCAGTGTGAACTGTAAATACAGGCTGTAAACTGCAAATGGGTAGTTGACATTTATTTATTTATTTGTATTTTTTTCCATCATTAATTTTTCGGAATGTTTAAGAAAAAGTCATGTCCTATAAATGGTGACAATTACTTTTAGGTTATTCTTTATATACTGCTGCATGATTAAACACAATATGATGTAGTGCTTTAAAGTCCTGCCGGTTTCAAAATAAACATTTGATGGTTTAATGTTTGAAAATGAAGAAATATATAAATATTTTATATTTGTATTTTAAATTTTCAGTAGAGTGTACTATAAATAAATTACAACAAACTGTACAATACATTATTTTATAAAAAACATTATAATTTAATAATTTTTTATAATTTAATGTTTTTTAATAATCACATTAGTATTATTATTAAATATAACAAATATAACAAGTTTTTTTTGTACATTATTATGTCTATATAAATACACACACTCACACACACACATGCATGTATATATTTAAGAAAAAAATGTTTATATATTATAATATAAATATAAATAATATGAATATAAATATATACATGTAAATATTTTTTAAAATATGCTGTATATGTGTCTTTATATGGACATAATAAATATGCACAGTATACACACACACACTATATATATATATATATATATTATTATTATATTTTTTATATATATTTTGTAAAGTATATTTTTATATTATATATACTTTTATTTGACAATTAAAAAAAAATAATAATAGGCATAATAATAGTATAGTTATATATTAAATCATATATATAATATTATACTATTTTGAATAACACACAAAAATGTATTTATTGTTCTTGTTTTTAGAAAAAATGCAACTTAATTTTTTTTTCTCACAATCATGCAGCTCTATCTATTTACCATCACTAGTGTGTGTCAGATGGTCCTTCAGTGTGACAAATATTTGGAAGTACTGCTATTGTATTTTTGCTTAAAATTGCATGTAGTTTCTTAAATTATTGGTACAACATGCACAATAATGAAAGATAAATTGCATGTGACAGACTGATGTCAGCTACCCAAACTCCTGCTGTGCTTGAGCTGCTGCATGAGAACAATCGCTCTGCAGAGAACTTGTGTGCATTTTGTAAATTAAAACCTCGAGCGACCCTCAAAAGAGCGCTGGCTTTGCTTCATGCTTCTTCTCCATTCGACACACTCTTCTGTACCTGAACAAACCCGTCTCTTGTCGTCCTAAAGCAGCAAGTGTCAGGTCTGCCGCAGAAGAAGCCGGATCATCTGCAGAAGATCGAGCCGAAAGCTGCGGCACCAAACCCAGCTCTGAAGCCTCGTCAGAGAAACACACAGAGCCTGAAAACACCTCCACAAACACTCAGGAACCAGCCGAGGAGTCACACAGCTGCCTTACCTCAGCCCACAGCCATCAGAACCACAATGGAAACAACATCCGGCCTCCAGACGCTCCAGAAAACACACCGGAGCCTTTACCTCGCTCCGACTCTGGCTCCGGCTCCAACGGAGGCTGTGAGACTAAAGACTCTGTGAAGATTAAAGACGAGCCTCTTCAGCTCACGCAGGACGACGCTAACGATTCATCTGGAACACAGCGTGGGTGTGATGAAGTGGACAGTGTGACGTCACAAGCCCCGCCCACTCCTGGTGTAGACCCCGCCCCTCTCAAACCAGAAAATAAAAAACATTTCCTCCCAAGAAACAAAAAAGGCAGTAATGAAGGTAACCTATTTATATATCTAATAAAGGTCATTTGTCAGCATCGAACGCGTGTTTTTGAAACATCTCACAGTTAAAGTAGTGCTGTCGTGATTAATCGCATCCAAAAGTTTGTATTTACATAGTATATGTGTTTTCTATTTATTATGTATATATAAAAACACATGTAAATATTAATATATTTAATATATAAACGTGAAATATTTCTTTAATATGTGTATTTATATATACATAATATATATGTGTGTAATGTGTATATTTATTATGTACACAAAAACTTTATTAAACTATTTTGGATGTGATTGTGATTTATCAATTGACAGCAGTATTATAAAGTCGATATTGATTATTAAAATATTATTTCATAATATTTTAATGCTTAACATCAATTTGCTAGAGTCAAGCTGCTGGGATATTTCTGGAAAATGCATTTTCCTGCAATTCGCAATCCCAGATATTTGGATCTCATTATTATTATTATTATTATTATTAAATGAGTCCAAGTCACAGTTCATTCCAAGATCAAAAGAAAATAGGAGTCAACTTTTGGACAAAAAAAGAAGAAAAAAAAAATGAGAAGGTTATTCTTTATTTTTCTAAAGTACTACATTTACATGTTTAAAATATATAACATCTAAATTAGATATTATGATCCATTAAAAAGCTTTCATTTTA
>JAUMHE010000009.1:320108-334310 GCA_032359235.1 Enteromius mattozi | reverse complement strand
GTTTTTTTAAAAGATCGGCTTAAATGTGTGATATGAAGAAATAATTTCAAAGACGAATTTATAATATTCTAAATTGATTCTCAATTATTAAAGTGACTAGACTATTCATTATGTTTCATGTTTTATACCTTATTTTTATATTCTACTGCAAATATGTATTGGTGTTGCATTGTTGTTCATACATGATTTATTATTAATAAAAAAACACCCACACACACACTATTCCTAAAGTCATGACAAGCGGTATGTGTTAAAAAATGACCAATCACAAGAGCGGAGAGATCTGACATTTGATCCCCGCCTCCAAAGTCTCAAGAGAGTGAAGAGGGTCGAGCGAGCTCTACTTAGTGCCATTCTCGCGAGAGCGCACTTTTGCACGCGCATAGTGTTCTGTGCTCTCGCGGTGCAGAAATTCTCCCTCACGAGAATGTGCACACGTCTTGTTTTTATTTGAAACTATTTAAACGCCATAGTCACAGGTATGATAGATAATAGAAAACTGCTTAGGGCACAGATAATATTTTTTTCCCCAAGTGCTTGTGCCGCCCCCCCACGTGTCATGAAAAAATGCCGCCCCGGGCGGCTACCCCATTCGCCCATACCTAAAACCGCCACTGCAGAGATGGACAGTAACGAAGTAGGTTTGCTTGAGTACTGTACTTAAGTACACTTTTTGAGTATCTGCACTTTACTTGAATATTATTTTATCTGCAACTTCGCAACATTTATATCAAGGTCCCCAAGTAGAAAGTCGTTATATGTAGCAGTTCTTCCAGTGTGTGCATTTTCAGATTCACTGAACCCTTTTTTTTTCTGCGAAAATCCAGCCTGTGATCTGCCAAGACCTTCCAATGTTGCTAAATCTTACAGTATTTCTAAGCATGCAGTTTGCCACTGTAAGGGACCAGCACACATGAAATGCGCCAAAACGTCATGAGCTGGAATTTTCTCCCAAACCAGACCAAAGTCATAAAACTGGACTTGCACGAATCTTTGCGCCTCTTTGTCTGAGAAACATCCAGAGCCGCGATAACCCTAATCCCATCAGAAGAGGAAAAGACACATTTACTGTTTAATGAAAGCACCAACAACTGCTTGATAGCTCCCCTGCTGATTCGCGTTTACGAACACAGTTCGCCGGTCTCATAAACAATGGACCTCAAGGACGTTTTGGGCCCTAATCCAATCAACACAGGAGAGAGAGCTTTCGCAGGAGATCAGAAACAGCTGCCCAAAGGTTAACCTGGGACCTCTCCCAGTGTAAATCTATAATCGAATAAACACAAGCAGCTGAATTAAATCTGAAATGGACACTCAAAACTCTTCAGATCTCCTCAGCATGACCTTCCTTAACCGGCGCATTCTGTTCTAATTCTCTGCGCATTCCACAAAGTGCAGTCTTTTTGCCACGAACAAAGAAACTCTTAAATGTGTACGTAAGTATTCTTAAAAAGGGACAATAATTTCGTTCATTGCTATTAGAGCAAATATATGTAAGTTCACAAGTACTTTCTTATAAGCATTCTATACATTGTGGGGTTTATGATATCGTGTTATTACCTATCTATGCATATCCATTTGGTAAATGAAGTTTAATTTTACTCTGTGTATGTATTATAGGCAAGTTTGATATTGAATGGAAGCTGACAGCTTCATTTATTTCTTGGTGTGAATGAATGTGCGACATTTTAGATCAGACAGAAGTTATAAACCTCATAAACTTATCAACCAAACTTCAGAAACATTCCTTCGCAAACCTCGGGTTTATGTATGTTAATTTATGCACAACAAAGAACCACATAGGGCAAAGACCTGCCCTACAGCACTGAACTGATTGGAAGTCCCCCGTGGAACCAAGGAACTTTATTTTGGACAAACCAAGAAAACCAGCAAACCAGCAAAGCAGTGAACCGGCGAACCCGCAACTCAGCGTTGCGTGACAGCTCTTCGTTACATCTGCGCACTTTGCCGCCTTTCAAGAACTCACCGAATCAGCTCATCTAACTCTGCTGAAATTCCAAAACGCAACCCACTTGCAGAAGAACTTCCAAGAACGGCCCGACCAGCATCCCACCATTCCCGTCGCCAAGGCAACAACGATTCACTGGCGGGGAAATCCTATAAACGTCAGGAAGACTGCAGCCAACCAGAAGTGCCGGGATTCCCTCCGACGAGCCAATCAGAAGTGCTGCCCTCACAGCGCAGAGCGGTAAAACATCTCCTTTCTTGCTGAACAGTGCAACTGAAAAGGTTAATGATAAGCTAAATCTCTGCTTGATGAATGATTGTGATTCTAGAACTTGTAGCAAGTACTTTGGACATTTAGTTAAACAACTGCCTCTCTGCTCCACTGGTTCCTCCACTCACCCTGGTTCCGCCTCCGTGGTTCAGCTACTGGGTGTCACCCAGTCCTTCATCCAAAGCTCCACCCTGGTACCTTCCAGCGTCAGTTCCGCCATGGTCTTGGTCTCTGAATTCTCAACCACCATGTCTGTCACCAGCACCATGCCCTCCACCTAAGCCTCTGCCCTCCTTCCTCTTTTCTCTTTTCTACTGTTGTGGTGTGAGGTCACACCAATTTATATTATAAAAGAAATTATGAAATAATCCATAATAATTCATATAATAATTTCTTAATTCAAAATAAAATAATAAATCCATCCCTGATAATACCAGGTTGCCACGTTTGTTTACGCAATAAACTCGTGGCCACGAGAAAAATATGTTGTTCACTCAACATACGAAGTCTTGGCCATGAGAAATGGTTGTCATTCCCTCAACATAGCATCTCAAAGGCCATGACAAAAGGATGTCGTTACCTCGACAAAATGATCTCGTGGCCGTGACATAATATCACGTTCCCACGAGTTAATAAGACATTCCCACAAATTAATATATCGTGGCCACGTTATATTATCACGTTCCTACGTGATAATATGTCATGGCCACAACAAAACTAAGTGAACTGAAGACGTCCCCTCCCGGTCAACATACTTCTGCAGACTGATGCGAAAAAAAAATCATGATTTATTTAAATTGCAACATTTCATTATTTTAACATCAATACTTATAACAAAGAATAGTATTATTTTTGTTATTGATTTTAACAGAAATTACATTTTGACTAAGTTTTTTTAAATGTTAGCCCTATTCTGTAATACTAAAGCTCTTTTAAAATATTATTTTACCTCTGTTTCAGGTTAATAACGATGGCCATATGACATTTAACGGGCCTCTTTCACAGCCGAAACCCAGTATTTTACAGTCACAACTCAACAGAGACATCATTGCTCCACTTTGGACAGACATGGACAACACTGTCAGTGGAACAATCTCCTATCGTCAGATCACAAGAGGTGTACTCTTACTAGCAGCTTCAAACAACATAAACCAGTATTTTCCTAATCTGAACTTCACTGCCTCATGGCTGTTCATTGCCACTTGGGATAAAGTGCCGTATTATAACAACAGACAATCGGTAAGCTATCTGTTACTGTTAGATTACCAGTGTTTCTAACTCATCAATAAATGTTTAACAGGTGCTCATTTTACATTAAGGTTCACTTTTTGATGTTATTAATGTTTATAACTCATTAATAAATGATTATTAATAAATGATGATTAATTATTATGTTTATACATTATTACTAAATGGTTCTTTATATTAAGGTTCACAGGTAACTAATATTGGAATAAAAATTCATGGTTAAGTCATGGTTATGTTTTTTATGAACCCTGCCCCAGCTGTAGATGGGCATCCTGAACTTGTTATAAGAAAGGTGACACAAGTCATGTAATATAAATGAGAAAACCATAAATACCCTTCTGTCTCGCTATAAAAGTACATTTTTGCTGCACCATGACATAATTTAATAATTGCATTAAATCAGTCTTTTATTCATGCATTTATAACTGCTTATCAATGATTTATAATACATTTGTAAATTAATTATTAATCATTTTTGAACACCTTTATAAACCCTTTATAAAGGGAACCTTAATGTAAATTGTCACAGTAAGAAGAAAATTGTTTATGATGATTAAAGCACATAAAGATGAAGATTAATTGCTGTTTATTGTGCCAATGCAAAATTAAGCATAAGGACCAAATTACTCTCAGTCTATTCAAGATTTTGTTGGTGTTGTTTTAACAGAGTTCATCTTTTCAAGTTGTTTTGGTCTCTGGTGGTTCTCTGTCTTTTGTCATGATGAACTACGGAAATATCTCCTCTACGAATCAACCGTTTCAGGTCAGAAAGAATCATATATCTGAACTCTGGCACTAAGATAATATTAGAGAACTTCTACATATCTTGTGCTGCAAAGCCTTCATGGTTGATTTATTTTTCCTTAGGCTGGCTATGGCACAGTAAACTCAACAAATTACTTTTCAATCCCTGTGCTTGATGAAAATAAGCTCTTCAACTCCACCAATGTGTCTGTGCCGGGACGCTGGGCATTCCGTGTTGATGGTGGACCTAAGGAGGGTAATCCTTTGACTCTGTTTAATAAAGTGGAGTGACTTTTCAAAACAAGAAGCACATCTGATTAAATCTGACAGGGCTGCCAACTCTCAGTTGATGCAATTTCTTACTCTCACACCACATGTCCATTTTGTCATGCAGAAGTTGCTTTTTTCCTCAGTTGAAACTGTAGTAATAGGATATTGGTGAATAATAAAGGGTATAATTGTAGGGTTAAGCAGTATAACAAATCACAGACATATCTGTTGATTTATTGAATACCAGTGGTGACTAATTGTCAACTTGATGTCCATATGGCAGAAATGTACAGTAAACATCATGCAGTTACTTAATTACTTAATCAAACAGACAATAAACACTATTAACAGCAACAACAGAAATGTTGCAATCAAACTTACAGCAAAAAATTTGGTAGTTTTGTGCGTTGGCATTAACTGAGGTCCTCTAAGGGGTTTGGCATCATCTTTTCTCAGGTGTTCGGTCATCTAAGGTCATTGTAAGGACTGGATCCAGACTGAAGCTTGTGTAATGCCTAGTTACCTTGGGATGCCATTCCCATGGCAGGGCAAAGGGTAAATCCAAGATACGCAGGCAAGAAACAGGAACCAGGAAATCAGGAAACACAACGTGACTCAGCTATGACTAAAGCTAGGAACTGAGACTATAAGAACTAGAAACTAAAAAAAATGTAAAGTGCTACCACTGAGAGAGCGATAAATGCAAACGATACTCAGAGATGAGAACGTGGAAGACCCTGGCTTAAGTAGCGTGTCTAATTGTTTACAGCTGTGCGTGTCATCAGTGCAATGGATCCTGGGGAATGCAGTCCGTGATGACATATGGAAGTCTGTGTAGTGTGATAGCTATGTTTCCATCAAAAGATTTGAATTAAACTTATGCGCAAAACTGGAATATTGCATAAAACATATGCTAATAAAGCAACGTTTCCATCCAACGAGTCAAAGAGAACAACAACGTAATTTTCTGGTAAACTGTGGCACTTAATATCAAAAAGAATATAAGAGAAGGCACTAATATAATAATTTTCATATATGATAAAGGGAAATTAGCCAACTTCACCTCAGAGACAGCAGACGAAACCAACACAGTCGCACAACCAATTCGTACGTATCCGTATGAAAAAATCATGCTAATTCGTTCAAATTGGTACGACCTCACTCATACGATTTTGTACGATTTGTCTAAACCCCAGTGACAGGTAGGTTCAGGGGCAGGGTTAGGTGTAGGTCATTCATTAATTATTATACAGAAATACTTAGAAAACAGACTTTGCTAATCCATTTCGGAATGACCATAACCTATAGTTGCAGTGTGAACGAGATCATTCAAGTTATCCTGTCTCATAGCAAATAGTTCCATGACTTTTTTGATGCATATGGAGAATTCCATAGTAGTTTATGCACATTTTTTTTAATCGGATAAAAAGTTTATCCTACTCAAATGTGCTCATAAGTTTTTGATGCGCATTTTTTAAATTTATGTGCATCTTGGTTGTTTCCATACAGTGTTTTTTCATGCAATATTCCAAAATGCGAGTAAAAATAGGTGGATGGAAACAGCTAATGTGGTGGTGTATAATGACCTTGTGTGGTGAACAAACGGAAGTTCATAGACCGGATTCATGACAATGAGTTTGTCGTGATATATAGCAGGGTTTTTCAAATCTTACCCTGGAGGGGTAATCTTACCCTGATTTTATGAAGCCCCTTCCTTTAGATATACACATTGGGCTCTGATTGTGTGACAATCCCAGCCGGAAGTACCGTCAAGCCCCACCAGAGGGCGCTCCTACCACTCTGTTGCACTCCGAACTCTCAGTTGTATACTGGACTCAATTCCTCATAATGCACCACTCTTCACAGCTGTTGCTCATCATTCACGCCCCCTTAACTCATTAACGCCTGTATAAAAGTGCATCTCGCTAGCTAAGAGATCGCGAAGTGTTAGGTTTGCTATTGCTATCTACTCTGAGCATTTACCTGTGATTGCTTTTCTGTGTTTGACCTGGACTGATTATCTGTTGTTTGTTGTATTGCCGCCTGCCTCCGAACCTGTGCCCGCGTACCCCGACTTTGATTCTGCCTATCCTCTATTGCACTGTTCGCTGTTGTTTGACCCTGCCTGCCGACCATGAATAAACCTTTTACTGCAAATGGATCCGCACATCTCAGCTTACATTGTTACAGATTGGTTAGCTGGCCGAGCGTGTGTGATTGAGGTCTCTGCAGAGCAAAAGTGGGCTTTTCTGAATTTCTGAGTGTTTTGAAACTGCTGGGTGTTTCTCAATCATGCAATCAACTATTCCCCCTGGCCTGCCTCACCCTTAAACCTACCCTCGTTATGACAGCCAATCAGTTAAAACATGGTCTAAAAAATGCTAATCCGCGCTAATTCGTACAATTTCGTACGACCGCACTCATATGATTTTGTACGATTTCTCTAAACCCCAAAGGTTTAGGGGCAGGGTTAGGTGTAGGTCATTCGTACAAATTCATACGAATTGGCAGCTCGTAAAATACAAAATCGCATGAATTTGTATGAGTGAGCTCGAAAAATATGTGCGAATTGCCATGAGATCAGGCGCGGTAACTCCCATTACCTTGCTGCAGAGACCTATACTTGGAGTGTGTTGTGATTGGCTAAACTGCCTCTAGTGCATGTCCAACATCGTGTCTACTTGTCTAATGCTGCGTTCTATTTATGACATATTGACACAAGTTTCAAATGATTTTCAACGGACGTGTAGACATGGTGTAAACAATGGCATCCTCTACATTGCTTGAGCCCGATTGAGACACAGACACCTCTTAATGGTATGTTTTTTGTTTGACATTGTCTCATACTTTTAGATAGGCTGTTATTTGTAAATTCTACTGCGTCTGTTAGCTTATAATATATCGTTTTATCCTGATTAGAGCTTTAATACAGTACGGTAACTGCATGTGCATCCATGTTTAACACTAGCTATGTGAAAATAAGTGTATAAATGGAGCAGTTCATTTGAGCTGAGCAGATGATCTGAATGATAGAGAGATGCAGGGCATGCAAGGAACAGGATTGAGAACTACTGCTTTATAACATTGGTTTTGAAACTTGTGAATCGATTAGAATCGTTAGAAGACAGAATTGCATTTCATAAGAATATATGAGTTTTCTCTTCCTTTTCTCCAAAGTAGCACAACATGGCCTCGGCCCCAGAACTTTAAAAGACGATATCTTTTGCATTAAACTTTCAGTGCTGCAACTTGGCAGATACTGTTCATGCTCTAACAGCAACTTTACACACTAGCTAATGTTAAAAAAATGAAATCAACCACCCCTTTAATGTACCTTTACAATTATAGGAATTTTCTACCCTTATGGAGATGAGGATACAAAAAACCCTGCACAGTATTTTGGAGGTTCTCCACTGATTCCCCTGGCACAGCCGTTTGTCTACTTTGGGCTTATTTATAATCAACTATATGTAAGCAGTGTTGTCACATTATACCACTAAGTTTTATTGAAACAAAATGAGTAGCTTCATATTCTACATTAAGAATGTTACTTGAAAAATCCAGTTGACTGATCTTTCAAAGTTTTTTTTTTTTTCATAACAGGTGAATAACAAGGGGTATGTGACTTTTAATGAGCCATTTCACCAGTCATATCCCAATTCTTTTCCTGCATACTCTACTAGAGACATCATTGCTCCACTATGGACAAACATTGACATTACATACAGAGGAACCGTCTCTTACCGACAAGTAACAGATTCTCGTCTCTTGAATTGGGCTTCAAAAGACATAAACCAATATTACCCAAACCTGAACTTCTCTGCTTCATGGGCTTTAATTGCTACATGGGATAGAGTACCAAACTATATATACAGACAGACAGTAAGTCTGTTTCTTGCATAGAAATTTCATTAAGAAACAGTATGTTCCTCCGTATTTATGTAGTTATTCCCTTTATCTCCTTAAAGTCGACCTTTCAAGTGGTTTTGGTGTCTGGCAAAAACATGTCATTTTCACTCATACATTATGGTGATATTGCCACAACATATGCTGCTAAGGTAAGTAATTTAAAAATACACTGAAATCAAAATATATTATTGTTATCATATGATAAGTGTTCAGAATTTTAACTGAACTTTTCATTGTCTTGTCATTTTGATGGACAGTCTGGATATGACACAAGTGATTCAACTGATTTCTTTTCAATTGCTGGCTCTGACATTACATACCTTTCATACACAAGCAATGTCAACGTCATGGGTCGATGGGTATTTCGAGTTGACCTTGCATCTGACAACAGTGGTACAGTAATTTAATAATTAAACATTACATTTATTGCATGTCTTGTTTAATAGTTGTTTATCATTTGCAATATGTAGAATAATTCATTGAGCAGTTAATATATAGTGAAATTGTAAAAGTGACAAATTAACTAAAATCATGAGCGTGATGAAAAATAGACTTGTATTCTTTCAGGACTGTTCTATCCATTTAGGAGCAGCGGCAAACGAAACCTTCTTCCGTATTATGGATTTTCCATGGACATTTTGCAGACACCATTTTCTTACTTTGGGCTCACATACGAATATGTTTATGTGAGGACACTCATCAATGCAACTGCATTTTTAAAAGCAATTTATCAATAACACCAGCCATTACAAGTATTTGTGAACATGTAATATTTGCTACTTTTAGGTTCACAAAAATGGATTTCTTACTTTCAACCGGCCATCATTTCCATTAAATTCCCCAACTCTTCCTGCAAATATAGACATTGTTGCTCCACTATGGACAGATATTGCCAACAGTGACATTTACATTCAACAATTCAGTGGTGTCCGAATACTACAGCGAGTTACAAATGATATACGTCAATATTTCCCTCATACAAATTTTACTGCCAACTCAGTTTTTGTTTGTACTTGGGATAACGTGACATTTTCCAACACTTCAGCACAGGTAAGATTTGTTTATTTATTTTCACTTGTCTTGTAGACTACAGTACTGTATATGTAATAAACTGATGTGCTGTTTTTCTTCTGCAGAATTCCTCTTTTCAATTACTGCTGATCTCTGGTTCTGGATTGACATTTATTGTATTTAATTATGTCGGTATTCCCCAAACTAAAAATATTGCTCTGGTGAGAAAGCTTTTACAAGCTTGTACTCTTTTAAAAAATGAAAATGAATACCATTTAAATGATTCAGATGAAATGTATTTGTAGAGATACAATAGTAATGTTAGATTTTTAGCTACAGCTGGTATTATCCACAGACCTGTAACAAACATGTTTGTAATCATTGTTTAGGCTGGATATGACACTGTTGATTCTACCAGTAATTATTCAATTCCTGTGCCTAACATCGCTAACCTGGCCCTCTTCACAAATGTCAACGTTAAGGGCCGTTGGGCTTTTCGTGTCGACACAACAGAACATAGTAATTTGTTTTTTCTACCTTCTACTTTTAATTCAGTTAATTAACTTAAGTTTTAATATTTGTATATAATATGGCCATAACATGCAATGACACATTTTTTCAGGTCTGTTTTATCCAGCTGGCTATCAAAACACTCAGTATCCCTGTCAAAGTAATGGAAGCTCACCAGCTCTGCACTTGCAGTATCCTTTCTTGTACTTTGGACGCAAATACCACAAATTATTTGTGAGATGTCATATTAAACATATTACATTTAAAGTACATTCATGTAATACAAGTCATATTGCTTCAGTTAAATGTTTACATCTTACTATAGGTCAACAATAATGGATATTTGACGTTTGAACCTTTTTATGAAAGCCTCCCCAAGGCTTTCCCTGCCAACTCTACTAGAGACATTATAGCTCCACTCTGGGCAAAGTTTGACTGTAGCGTCAATGGAAGCATCACCTATCGCATTGTAACACGAGGCCGTATCCTGGCCAGGGCGAGAAATGATGTCAAGCAGTATTTCCCTCAGTTTGGGTTCTCAGTGCATACAGTCTTCATTGCTACTTGGAATAGAATGCCCTACTTAAACAGCCCCACAACGGTATGTAGATTGAATGGTTGCTTCGATCTTCTTTTTTTTATTATTGTTTTTTATTGCGTTTTAACAATACACATGTACGTACAAATTTCCATGTAAAAGAAAACATACTCAATGCTTTAATCTTCTTTTAAAACCAAGACAGAAAATGACTAAATAATATCAAATTTATGAAAACGACTACAGACATTTAATTAAATTAGTTTTGTTTATAGACCATACATAGCTGTGTTTTTTTCATTGAAACGTACTCGACTTTCTTGTAGGAATCCTCCTTTCAAGTTGTTCTAATTCTTTGCAGAACTCTTTCCTTCATCATAATGAACTACGGAAATATCTCCTCAACTGATCAAAGTTTTCAGGTTGGACAGAATAAAAATCTTTCTACAGAACTTTGAGATTCAATTCATTCAATACTGTTTCCCTAAATGTCTTCAGTGGAAAATATGTTACAAAGATCATCATATTACCATATACATTTCATTCATGATTTATTTTATTTTATTTTACTCACAGGCTGGTTATGACACAATAAAATCAACTAATTATTTTTCAATCCCTGTGACTGATGAAAATAAGCTGTTCAACTCCAGTAATGTCAATGTGCCGGGACGCTGGGTATTTCGTGTTGATGGTGGTCCTGAGGAGGGTAATTTCACTGTTTAATATAGAGCATATCATATCATTCAAATAATTATTCAATGAAATATAACATTCAAGAAAAATGTAGCCATTTTGATGCTTATTAAAATGTCCTCCTTAACATCTTTAAAGGGTTACTCCACTCTAAAATGAAAAAGTTTGCATTAATCACTTTCCCCCTTGTCGTTCCAAACCCGTAACAGCTTCATTCGTCTTCGGAACACAATTTAACACATTTTAAATGTGTTATAACCGTTCCATTGACTGCCAAGTAAATACCACTTGTAAGGCCTAGAAAAGTTTGAAACACATCGTCAAAATGGTCTTTCTGCCATATATCTGAACTTAATGAAGCGATGAAAATACTTCTTGCTGACACATGATAGTGTATTTACATTTTTTAAGTATACTAATAATAATATTATTGGGGATATTAGGAATATTCTACCCATATGGAGAGAAAGAGGATAAGATGTGTCCGCAGTCAGATGATGGAAGTTCTCCACTGATTCCTCTCCTGCAGCCATTTGTGTACTTTGGCCATGTATATAACAAAATATTTGTAAGAAGCATATTTATGACATTCATTAATATATATTCCATATAGATGATAAAACTACAAAAATCCAGATAACTGTTTTTGATCCTACAGGTGAATAATAATGGAGATCTGACTTTTGACTGGCCGTTTTCCCAGTGGTATCCCTACTATTTTCCTGCATACTCATCAATAAACATCATTGCTCCACTGTGGACAGACATTGATAATAGGAGAAAAGGCACCATCTCTTACCGACAAGTAACAGATGCTCGTCTCTTGAATCGGGCTTCAAAAGACATAAACAGATATTTCCCCAAATTTAACTTTACTGCCTCTTGGGTTTTTATTGCTACATGGGATAAAGTACCGTACTTTGGAAACAGTGAGGCTGTGAGTTTCTCTTTCAGTTAGCATGCACTTTTATGGCATTGAATGAATAATTCAATTAATATTTTAATTGAACAAAATGATGCATGTATTAATGAAGAATTTCCACTCTGATCCAGGAATCAACCTTCCAAGTGGTTTTGGTGTCTGGCAAAAACCTGTCATTTACATTCATACATTATGATTTTATCACTTCCACCTTAAGCGTAGAGGTAAAGCAGTATGAAAAATGCGTAAAAATATTGGGTTACCCCAATTTATGATCGCTAGAAGTGTGAAATATTTTTAGATTTAATGAAATGTTTTTCTTTGTGTTTTCTTCATTAACAGCCCGGCTTTGACACAATTAATTCTACCAATTTCTTTTCAATTCCTGTTTCTGACATCACAAATCTGTCATACACAAGCAATGTCAACGTCACGGGTCGATGGGTATTTCGTGTTGACAACTCATCAGAAAACAATGGTATATACATATATGGTATTTATGTAACAGTTTAGATTATGGAACCTCATATTTTTCCTCAATAAAATCCTAATTACTGTTTATTAATTGTTAGTAAGGTAGTTGTTGTAGTAGTTTTGTAAGTACTAATAAACACACATTATTCTAGTAATATACATGCTATAAGCAACAAAAGTGTTACTCAATTTTCATTATTTATTTAGATATGTATGTAACATTTGTCTCTGTTTTGCAGGATTCTGTAGCAAAACTAACCCTCAAGGTAATATTTCACTGACAATTTGGTTCCTGTGTTAAATATAGTATATATATATATATATATATATATATATATATGCATACATACAAGCATAAATAGCAAATACCATGTCTGTAGCAGGATGTTTTTGAGATTTTATATGTATATATATATCTCAAAAACATGAGGGGGCATGAGCCAATTTACATCTACATCCTGCTACAGGCATGGTATATTATATAGCCTATATATATATTTATATATAATATATATATAAATATTGGTAAGATTAGCTGTTTTGAATCTTTTGAACTTGACATGATTTTTGCAGAAATAATGATCTTTTCAAAGGTTTAGTTTATTAATCACTTATGGTAAGTATCATTGACAGGGGCGTAGGTTTGATTTTGAAATTGGTGGGGACATCCACAGAATATGTTAATGTCTTATTAAATAGGATAATATAGTAAGGTTTTTAATTTAGATTGACCTCATAAATGTGTTAACTAATAAATTCTGTAATGTTACAGGTAACTAATAATGACAAAGAGACCATTTAACTGAGACTTATTTTTATTCAGAACTTTGTGTGTATTTGCACCGTAAAGAATTACTCTCGGGGGTGTTAAAAATAACCCATGAAAATATCAGTTATATTTTACTCAACTACATTAGTTAGCCATTAAAATATATAATGATGGGTTAATTCTACCTACACTACCTATTTGTTTACAGTAATATCTGCAACACTAAAAGATTAAGTAATATATACCCCAAAATATTATCTGTGGCACCTCAAAGTGCGCATGCGTCAACGTCCAGGAAAGAATCGCGGGATTTGAATCATTCGAGTTCTGTGCCAGTGACGTGACGATGATGTGCAAAACTACAGGTAAGTTTTATTTAAAACATGTTAATATCATATCATAATTAATGCAAATGCTAATTGTTTAATGCTAAGATCTACAAAAAGATTTCTATTGGTGCGCTTTTGTGTAATGTTGTCAGCTCCACAGCCGTAGTGACTGTTAGAATTCGTGGTTGGTCAAATTAGATTTGAAGTGGAGGACACTGTCCAATAATGGCACCTGTAAATGCGAGTAAAAATCAACGTTGGCTTTTAAAATATATTAGCTGACATTAGTTTTATGTATTTGGCTAAGTGAAATGTTTAGCGAATCTGGAGCGAGCGCGTGATTAAGCGAGCGAGACACGGTTAACATTAATGTGCTGAAAACAGAGAGAGGGGTAACGACTATTTTACAGATAAGGAGATTATTGTTCGTGAAGTGATTATATCTGAAAATATGTGTTTGTAAGAGCTAGTGCTGTCAAACGATTAATCGCGATTAATCGCATCCAAAATAAAAGTTTTTCTTTACATAATATATTTGTATGT
>JAUMHE010000009.1:246052-259663 GCA_032359235.1 Enteromius mattozi | reverse complement strand
TTTGAGCAGTGAAGGGTAGTGCTTGTTGTTTGTTGTTTCTCCGATCACGAATGCAGACATGGTGTTATGTTTACGAGTCAAAAAGACCATACTAAGAGGCCTGTCTACTTTGGTCTACTATATCCCAGGGAAGTATGCAGCCAGGTGTTTATGAATGTTTCCCCCGATCGATCACTTGAAGAATGAAAGCACCACTACTGTGTTATTTAAAGACATGATTGATTATTCTCTGGCTTTTTGCTTGTCACTTGAGCAAGACTGTGTCTAAAATGTAAGTTGCTCAATCTTAACCTCTTGTTTGTGTAGCAGTGGCTGAACTCAGACGCAGTGTTTTTGTGGAAACTGCTGTTTTAGTGTTGCTTGTAGAAAGCGCTGGAAAGTCAAACGCATCTTTATGATATTTGCATCCTGGAAGAAGGTTCTGGTTACGTCTGTGTGCTTCATATAGAGCCCTGCTCCTCGTTCAGTGTGTTTTCTCAGCACAGATATAGTCCTGCAGAGATGTGCTAAAACTAAAAGTAAAGTGTGTGTATGAGAAGCTCTCAGGTTCTGGAGTCTGAAGGCAGTCCTGTGTTGACTCAGAGATCATGTCTATAGTGTTTACTACTGACTGACGTGTATATATAGCGTGAGTGAGCTGAAGACCAACAATAGCTGTCAGTCAGAGCCTTGGGCCTGTATTCAGAGGGACTCTAGTTATGTAGGGTTGGGAGAGAAACGAGTTTGAACACGAATCAATCATTCATTTTCTGCAGAGGGTGAAGCTGCTTCTTTAATCCGTGTCTTAAACGCTCCTGGAGGCTGATCTCCTCTAGAGTTTCAATCAGGTCTCAACAATCTCTCCAATTATGCTAAAATCTGTAATTAAGAGTTGATTACTCTCATTCAAATATAGATCTGTTACTGCATGTCAACATCAATTTTATATAAAGTTTATGAATTTTATATAATTTTAAATGTCTTTTTAGATTCAGAGAGATAATATATATTTTTTAAATTAGTATTAAAGAGTTTCCTGTGTATTGTTTTAGATTTAAATTTTTCTTATTTGAAAGCTTTGTAATATATGTGTATATTTAGTTTTTAATTAGTTTTTTGTAATGTAAATGGAAAATGACAAAATTTTCAATAAAAGTAACTGAAATGCAGTAAATTAATTTATTTGACTTCATTTAACTCTTATTTTTGCATTGTTTATTTATTTTTAAGTAAAGCAACGTTTGTTTGGTTCTGGTTCAGACACGCAGTGACTGATATTCACAAATTTAATAGTTGTATAATGTTTTGTGAGTGATTGTCATTATTTTATTAAAATATTTAGAATTTTTTGGGTGGCAAAAAGTAAAAAATGTCATGGTCATGCAACCATCCTTATATGAGGACAAAAAAAAGTCTCATTAAAAGAAAGATCTTCTTAATTATTATAAAAAAAAACCTATGAAATAATTTTGTTAAAATTTTATAAATATTTTTTAGAACTTTGCTGTCAAATTAATTCATGTAGTGCAACTTTTATGACAATGCAAGGTTAGTTCAGGATGTAAAATATCTCCCAAAACTGTAAGAATAATTACCGCTCAACATTTTAAGATCTGTTTAGTGTACTGTTTTGTTGAAAATGGTAGAAGTTCTGTGTAGAGAAGCATTAATGCAGCGTCTCTCTCCGTCTGTTTTCATCTGCTCGCTGGAAACAGAAACACTCCGGAGTTTTCCCAGAACTCTCTGAATGTGGGATTCATGTGCTGCTAAATCAAGCCTTTCATTCCCAGCCCAGGACAGAAACGGCCTTGTTGCCAAGATATCGCTCTCCTGTAGTCCGGTCGCCAAAGGGTTAACAAAACCTATGTTTAGAATGGGATGTAATTATGAGATGGTGGAAAAATATGATTAGTTGAGGGTGTTTCACTTAGAGTGAAAATGCTGGAATTCTTGCGGTTAGCAGCCGTCTTGCAGGTTCTTATCTGTTTTAATGGTTTTTTGAGTGCTAATTACAAGCTGTTATCTGCCAGAATCAACAGAGAATCATGATCGCTGAGAGCGGATATACGTCATGTCAATTTAACACGATTCAAACCTAAACATGAGGCGGTGAATGAGACTTTCCCTGATGGTTAATCACAGTGCATTAACACACTGTACTATGATGTTTTCTAGTGTTAGGTTTTAATATGCACATGAGGCATTGAATAATTAAATATGCACTCATTTGCATACATTTCCAGAACAGAAACTTGAACCTAGGATAGAGATGGGTTTAATATTCTTGTTCATTTTGTTGACATACGTGACCCTGGAGCACGAAACCAGTAAATCATCTCTCCACTGATGTCTGGTTTGTTAGGAGAGGACAATATCTGAAAATCTGGAATCTGAGGGTGCAAAAAAATCTAAAAATTGATAAAATCATCTTTAAAGTTATTCAAATGAAGTTCTTAGAAATGCATATAATCAGAAATGAAGTTTTGATATATTTACAGTAGGAAATCTACTAAATATCTTCATGGAACATGATCTTTACTTCACTAAAAGAGAAAGTTTGATAATGATTGTTGTCTATTTCTACAAATACACCTGTGCTCTTACGACTGCTGCTGTGCTCCGGACCTATAATCTATTATTATTGCTTCATAAATCAGAAATCAGAAACGGTTTTATTCCTCTAGAAAGAGGAATAAAACCGTAAGGTTTGGTGCTGAGTCCAGGATCAGTGTGTGGGAAAAGACTCTCAGCCTTTAATAACACATCACAGATAAAGTGTTGAAGTGTGTGTTTTTGATATATTATTTCCAGTCATGTTCTGGAAGCAGAAGAGCCCAGTGTGAGTGTTTCTCCTGATGTTTTCCTCCTCAGACGAGGAAGCTGAGTAAAGCGGAGCGGCAGCGCTTCAGCGAGGAGGTGGAGATGCTCAAGGGCCTTCAGCACCCAAACATCGTGCGTTTCTACGACTCCTGGAAGTCCACTGTGAAGGGCCAGAAGTGCATCCTGCTGGTCACCGAGCTCATGACCTCCGGCACGCTCAAAACGTCAGCTTCAGCCTCTCACAGCCTCATAGCCTTTTTTTAAAGTCTCTTCTCAGCCTGCTTTTATTTGATCCAAAATACAGCAAAAAGCAGTACATTTGTGACACATCTCTACTGTTTAAAAGAGCTGTTTTCAGTAAATATGTGTTCAAATGTAATTTATTTCTGTGATGGGATTATTGAAATTAATACTTTTATTTACAAGGATGCTTTAAATGAATCAAAAAGTGATGCTAAAGACATCTACAAAAGATTTCTATTTCAGATACACTGCAAAAAATGATTTTCTAGCTTATATTTTTTGTCTTGTTTTCAGCCAAAATACCTAGAAATGAATAAATCAAGAATGTTTTTCTTAGTAAGTAAATATTATTGTCTTAGTTTTCAGAAAAAAACTGGTCAAAATTTCTCTTCCTTAGAACAAGTGAAAACAAGATTCTTTTGTTTACCCCGTTGGCAGATTATTTAGCTTGTTTCAAGTAAAAACAAAAAAAGTCCTTGATTTTAAGAGTTTTTAGATATTTTTGCTGAAAACAAGGCCAAAAATGTAGGCTAGAAAAGCTTGTTTGGCAGTGTAGATACTGTTCTTCTGAAATGTTTATTTTTATATTTTTATTTTGGATCAAATAAATGCAAAAGAGATGAATCTCACTGTTCGGGAGTGTTTGACTGCTAGTGTTTTCCCATGATTCCTCAGGTATCTGAAGCGTTTTAAGGAGATGAAGCTGAAGCTCCTTCAGCGCTGGAGCCGTCAGATCCTCAAGGGCCTTCACTTCCTGCACACCCGGGCCCCTCCCATCATCCACCGGGACCTGAAGTGTGATAACATCTTCATCACGGGCCCCACGGGCAGCGTCAAGATCGGGGACCTGGGCCTGGCCACGCTCAAGAGAGCCAGCTTCGCCAAGAGCGTGATCGGTGAGAGATCTTCTGACGTCTTCTTCAGGTCCTTCTGTGGGTCTGGAGCTCTGAAGGGGTTCGTTTATAGCCAGAGACGGACAGTAGGGAGGAATTATTACTAGTGCTGGCAAACTATTAATCACGATTCATTTCATTCAGAATAAAGGTTTTTGTTACATTGTAGACAACAATACATTGTATGAGTCAAAAAGAATCTTTTATGCCAAAAATCATGAGGATATTAAGTAAAGATAATGTTCATGAAGATATTTAGTTAATGTCCTACTGTAAATATATCAGAACTTCATGTTTGATTAGTAAGATGCATTAATAAGAACTTAATTTGGACAACTTTTAAACTTTTAAACAACTTTTTTTTTCAATATTTAGATTTGTTTACACCCTCAGATTTTCAGATATTGTCCTCTCCTAACCAACCAGACATCAGTGGAGAGATGATATGTTTTTTTTTTACTCAGATGATGTATAAATCAGTTTTAAGAAGAGACTGTTGTGGCAGGTTGTGTTTGTAGTAGTAGTATTGTTGTGGTAACTGAGCTGAATTGATCAGGCACGCCGGAGTTCATGGCTCCAGAGATGTACGAGGAGAAGTACGACGAGGCGGTGGATGTGTATGCCTTTGGGATGTGTATTTTGGAGATGACCACGTCAGAATACCCGTACTCCGAGTGTCAGAACGCCGCTCAGATCTACCGTAAAGTCACCAGCGTGAGTCCAGCCTGATGATTCATATCTCTCTGATGAATAACTCCATAACCTAATGACCTGGGCTGTCACAGCTATGGGTTCTGTACAGTTTATTAATGATTTTGTTCAAGGAAGCATTAAACTGAGAGTGTGTTTAAGTCATGTGTTTACATCACAGAAATAAATCACACTTTAACACACATTCACACAGAAAACATATTTTACATTAGAATAATATTTCACAGTTTGTACTGTATTTTTGATCCGATAAATACAGCCTCTGTGAGCTGAAGCGTGTCCTGACTGACTCTCCTCTCGTTTCCTCAAGAGTGGTCTTTGAGCAGATCTTTAAGACTCTTGGGTCTAGACTGTGTTTTGTGAAGCCCAGGGCTCTGGTTTGAGGTCAGACGCTCACACAGAGGTCAGCTCTGAGGACGTAACTCTTGAGGAATACACTTATCTGTGCTTTATTGCATTTGGAAACTTGAGCTCTAAATCACATCAGCATGTGTTTACAGCAGATCTCTAATTACAAGTAAACCAATCAATCAATAAAAAGCCATTTTGCACCGCTTCTTTCTACGTGAAAGAGTACATCTGTTCCTAGAAAGACGTATTAAAGTATTTTTACTCCCAGCAGCAGCTTCTCGGTGGATTGAGAGATGTTACACTGAACTCCTGCAGTCTTTCAGTAGTGTTTGGATTGTTTATGAGGTTTTTAATGGAAGAGCTGAAGTTAATGTGGATGACGTCAGTGCTTTAGGTTTCTAGCCCAGCTCTGAAGTGTTAATGATGGAGTCCAGAGATCTCACGCTCTCTCTCAAACCAGCCTCACATTACTGAAGACAGTTCATAATATCACACTGCTTTACTAAAGCTCTCAGGCAGTGCTGTCAAACCATTCGTCACATCCAGAATACAAGCTTTTGTTTATATTATATATAAGTGTGTGTGTGTACTGTGTTTATAATGTGTGTACACACTCATATATGTATATAATTAAGAAAAATATTTTATTTTTTATGTATTTAAATATAATAGGAATTCTAAGAATATAAATTGGCTAAATAAAAGTAAATAAATTAGCAATTAGCTAATGTATTGTCTTGCTGTGAAGGAAGCAAGCTCCTGTAGCTATACTGAAGAGTAGAGTTATAATAAATCATCACGGCTGTGCTCTCCTGCCCAGGATTAGATTATCTCAGAGGAAATCATCTGAACACTGGCTTGATGAAAGGCGTTATTAAACACATTGAGCCTCTTTGACTGATGTTCCTCTCAGACTTTGACATTTGTGTCCATTTCTACTGTTTTCAGGGAATAAAGCCCGACAGTTTCTACAAAGTCAAGGTTCCAGAGTTAAAGGAAATCATTGAAGGCTGTATCCGCATGAACAAAGATGAAAGGTACTTCACTGATTTTCCTCTCTGGAAGTGATCTGCTGCACAAGCACTACTTTATATATTCACCAGTAAAGTTCATTTAAGTTATTTTATTAAAACTTACTTAATATTTTACACAATATCATTAACAAAATATGATTCTATGCTACAGAGCTTCTGTTTAAAAAAAAACATCTTAAGTGATAAATAATAACATACCCACAATGTTAAAAAACATGTGGCTTTGTCTTTGAGAATATAATATATAATATATATAATATTTTTTTTCGTATTGTGCTAACTTTGTGATGAAATGTATGTAATATTGTGCTCATTTTTGATGATGATTATGACAAGTTTATTTCTGTTTTTTTTTTTTAATGAATTCAAAAGTTATATTTAACGGTTATTATTGTTAGCTAAAACTATATTTGGTTATTTAAATATTGCTGAAATAGGATCACATAAATATTAGGTGAAAAAAAGTTGATTAAAATAAATGTTTGGTTGAAGCACTAAACTTATTACTGTAAATAGATAAAACTTCAATAAAACTAAAAATACTACACAAGCAGTATTAAAAAAATCTAATAAATAAAAATAATAGAATAGAATGAATTATAGAATGTTAAAATTAAAAATAAAATTAAAATGAATTGTATAATACTAAAATAATAAATAAATAAATATAATGTTTTTTAAATCATAATAAAAATATTCAAAATATGAATAGAAATTATAATAGGATATGTATCACAAAAGTAAATTAGCATTTACATTCATGTGTATGAGTAGTGAAATGTTAGTTTACTTAATTTTAATAATATACATTATATACATATAATATGTTTTATTATTATGCTTAATAATTTTACTCCTTTTAAAGCAGCTGCATTTAACTAAGACAAGGCAAGTCTAGTTATATTGCACATTTCATACACCATGCTTTACATAAAAGAAAATAAAATACTCACAACAATAATCACAACAAGAAAACAAGGAATTAATATTTTTTAATGATTTAAAAATGGATTTAAAATGAAATTAAAAGAGTTAAAAATAGAACATTGTTATTATATATAATAAAATACAACAGAAATTAAAAGAGTTAAAAATAGAAAATGAATTGACCTAAAATACAGTGCAGGGAGTTTGGTCTTGGAAGCCAAATTTTCTAATATAAAACAGCTTTGATCAACCTGTTGATTGTGATTGAGTTTGTGTGTCTTATATCTGATCTGTCTCTGTCAGATACACCATCCAGGACCTGTTAGAGCACACCTTCTTCCAGGAGCACAACGGTGTTTACGTGGAGCTGGCCGAGGAAGACGACTCGCTCAAATCCAGTCTGAAGCTCTGGCTGAGGATGGACGGCACCAAGAAGCTCCACGGGAAGTACAAGGACAACAACGCCATCGAGTTCCTGTTCGAGCTCTACAAAGATGTGCCGGAGGAAGTGGCCCAGGAGATGGTGAGTGTGTGTTTGTGAAGATCTGAGGCGTTCCTGCTGTACTGTCACAGGTGTTCCCCTCCGGCATCAACACACTTCACAGAAGAGCCTGAAGCATTCACATTCAATCAAAATATGTGTGTCCTAGTAACCTAGTGTTTACTGTACCTGTCACCACAACACACGAGGAACCTTACAGTAACATTTCATCAACTAATGAGAGCCAAGCCTTGATTCTCATGAGCGCAATGTGCTTCCTTTCAGAAGAAATTTACAGTATTCATGAATGAAGACACTTTGAGTTTCCCTCATTCTGATGTTATTTCTCTTTACTCTAGTTTACTCTAGAAATGTGCTGTACTGTCATGAAAGCTATGTCAAAAATAGTGTTGTCACAACAAGACCAAAACATACGGTAAATTAACGTCTCTTTGTACCGCTATTTCATCTTAAATGTTTCAAATGAGTTTTTTAAAATTAGTAAAGTAATAATAATACATTTAAACATTATCATGTAAATTACTGGGAGGTAAAGGAAAGACTAATTTGCTTACATTTACAGAACAAATCATTCTGTTTCATTAGAGTTTTCTTATTTATTTATAATAAATAATAATCAATCAATAAATAAATAAATACATTTATTTATTATTTTTTAATTATTATTTATTATAAATTTGTTTTTTTTATGTATATATAATATAAAAAAATACATTTGTGTGCAGGAGAAAAAAATTATGTTAAGAAAAAAGTATTTTAAAATGTGAAAATGTGTTTGAATTGAAATCTATAGATACAGATAGGTCTTAAAAGTGTAATCTGGATGTTTTCTTTCCACTAGTCTAAAAAAAAGGCCATGGTATGGAACCAAAATAAGCCCAAAATAATAATAAAAAAAAAAAAACAGTGCCTGAAAAAACTAATGTTTTTGAATTAAGCAAATATAATTTATTATTATTATTATAATATAACTTTCAGTAATTTATAAATCTTGTTCGCTCTAGTGTTTTCCTCTGTGACCTTCACAGTGCTGGTCAGTTCCAGTGGTCAGTCCTCGCTCTGTGTCTGACCCTGCTGTGTTTGAAGGACAGAGCGTGTTAATCATCGGCTGGAAACACGAGAGCGGGGCTGAGCGAGGAAGAGAGGCTCGTGAGACCGGACCTTCATCTCTCAGCGTCTTTGCTTTTCATCAAGGACAAATTTATCATGAAAGCACATCAACAGAGGGTTATCACATAGCTTGATTATCTGATAGAGTCTTCAAGACTACATTGGCCTTCATTGTTCCAGTGAAAACACACCGTCCCAGAGACGGCTGAAAGGTTACCAGTGCGTTTTCATAAACCTCATGCCAAGACAAATTTGTTGGCCTCAATAACAAGCCACCGTGCTTCACTCGTACGTACTGTACTACAGGAAGAGTTCACTCAGAATTAAACACTACAGATCAGGAGGAGTGTGTTTCTTCATCAGATCTGGAGAAATGTGTCTCTGCAATGAATGTGAATGGGTGCCGTCAGAATCAGGTCCAAACAGCTGATAATACATGTGAAGTGAATGTTTTTAACTCAAATATGAGTCTGTAATCCATAATAACTCTACCTTCAGATAAAAAGTCCATCTGCTGTTGTCTCTCACATCAAAATCCAGACACAGATTAGTTTAGAGCTGATCTGTGCAGATTTCTCTCCTGATTCAGACCAGAACACCTTTTCACTGGAGGAAGAGTTATTATGGATTAATATCAACATCTTAAAGCTGGATTAGTTTGATCTTTTATCTTCTCCAGATGTTAACTGATGGGCTGGAGTGCTGTGGATTATTCTGATGTTTTTATCAGACTCTCATTCTGACGGCACCCATTCACTGCAGAGGGTCTTATGTAATCGTGTTGATATTTGAGAGCATGTAAAAGTGTGATTTGAATTCGATTGAAACCATATATTGTCATACTGATAAAGTTCCACTCTTCCTAATAAAGTTTGATGTTTTCCAGGTGGTTCTGGGCTTCGTATGTGAGGCTGACTATAAGCTGGTGGCCAAGGCCATGCGAGATCGAGTGACGAGCATCAAACGACAGC
This sequence comes from Enteromius mattozi, assembly GCA_032359235.1. Classification (NCBI taxonomy): domain Eukaryota; kingdom Metazoa; phylum Chordata; class Actinopteri; order Cypriniformes; family Cyprinidae; genus Enteromius; species Enteromius mattozi. Next base: position 250,122 of record JAUMHE010000009.1, on the reverse strand, counting down.
GAGAGAAGCACCGGCGGATCACAGACGAGCAGAAGAAGAAGGAGGGAGTGTTTGAGGAAGACTCAGAGCTTCTATCGCCCAGATCAAGCACTCAAGAACCTGAAAGCCCCGCCCCCTTTCCACTGCAGACCCCGCCCACTCCGGTACTCCCTGAGCCCAAGTGCTCTCCGGTTACCGGCTCATTGGATTCTGGGATTAACGGCAGCTACCCGCCGGAGCCGGAGGAACCAGAGGCAGACCAACACTTCCACATCCATCACATGAGCTGCTCCTCAGCCACCTGTACGTTCATCTGATCACATTCATCACATCATATATACAGTATATATCATATATATAACACACATACAGTAGATATAAATTGAAAATATTGACATATTTGAATAATTTAATTTATGTATAAATATATTTAATATAGAAACATAATATTTTCCTTAAATATATACATGCATGTGTGTGTATTTATATATGGGTCAAAAAGTGTTTAACCAAAAAAATATTAAGTGTAATATTGCTTTTAAAATGTTTTTGTTTTCCCCCAAAAAATGTAAAAACTGAATTTAGACATTTTACTCCCCAAAAGTACTTAAAACTTTAAACATTTACTTTTTACTTTTGTTTAATGTGCTTTCTATGGACATAAAATCACTTTTGTAATTTGTCTTGTGATGCAGACATCTTGACGTCTTTGACCCTTATCCATAATAAATACACACAGTACACAAGCACTTTTATTTTAGAGGAGATTAATCATGATTAACAGCGACACACTGGAACATTACTCAGGTGATACACTATTACTGCGTTATTAGTCATTGTGAAGTGCATTAGAGATGGAATGATATCATCAATATCCAGATATTATCGTGGTCTCATGACAGTATAAATGGACAAGTCTTCTGGGCAAAAAGTGTAGTTTTTGAAATATATTTAAACTTCTTACTCTAAAATAAAACGTCTGTAAAGTTATGTTATGCTTTGGCACTGTCTCTGTCAGACAAACTCAAATTTCTTCAATTCTTCATTTGTCTTTTTTTTGTTTTCTTAATATCACAATAATTGTTGCATCATGAACTTGATATTGTGATATGATATGGTTACATCCCTGTAAAACACTATTTGAGCTGTGAGACGTCCAGTGAGCCTCATATAAATAACTGTGCAGTGCCCTACATTTGACTCAATGTCTCTTTCATGGCGTGTTGCGTCCAGCAGCTCTCCTCGACCGGACACGGCACGGTCAAGCCACGTCCACAAATAAACTCTTTTTAATAGCTTATCAGGGCTACGGTCATGCAGTCCTCTCAGACTGAGGTCAAACTGTAGAAGAAGAAGGACACTGTGAGAGGAAGCAAGCTGATTTAGTGCACGCTTATTATAGTTTAAACTAATAGTATAACGCTGAAATAAAATTGTCAAATAAATAGAAACGTAACTATGATGTTATTTTGGCATCGTTGAATAATTATAATTAACATTTGAATGTTTTTATGTTTGCTTTATTTTAATTTTAGTTCAAACTTTAGTACTTATTTTATCATTTGCAAGTGTTTCTCATTTCTTATATTGTTTTGGTTAACTAGTTAAACTAAACTGAAGCTAAACTAACCCTAACTAAAACTGAAATAAAATTAGTGAAATACTATACAGACATTAAAAACTAATAGAAATGACAAAACACATGACAAAACTTGATGTAACCTGAAATAAAATGAATAAAAAACTCTATAGACATTAAAAAACTCAAACTAATAGAAATGTCAAAAGCACAAAAAGTACTAAAAGATTTAACTCTTTTCATTTTTGTTTAGTTTAACTTGAACTAAAACTGAAATAAAACTAGTATATCATTATTAGAACTAAATTTAATTTAGAAGAAATTTAACTTGATGTACTTAAATAATAAAACGCTGAAGCGATGCTAAAACAAGACGTGAGTGAGTGACGTACTCCTCTGATGTTTTCAGGGAAGAGACAATCCTTCTTCTGAACACAAGCGTGAACGCAGCATCTGCTTTAAGCTTTTAACCCAGATCATCACACCCAGCTGATCCCTGCTATATACAAACGCTTAAAGAGTTTTTACTTCCATAACATTATGTTTTTCTGAAGGAAACCGGAGACTGAATGACACAAACATAAGGTGGCACTTGATCTGATGCACTGGGGGTGAAAAGTTTTTAATGAAAGACAGCTAGGTCCGACAGGATCCACAGGGACATGTATGAACTGTTCGTCTTTGTTTCTCCAGCGGACTGTGAGACGGATGGATATCTCAGTCCTTCTGGTTTACAGGACGCTCCCACAGCTTCAGTCAGCTGCTCTCCAGTCCTCATCCCCCAACAGGCCCCGCCCACCAGCACTCCACCAATCCCGGCTCTCCGTTTCCCCTCAGTGAGTGTGGCTCAATGGATTTTCAACAAATACAAAAATAATAACGTCTTTTGCAATCATTTAGATGTTAAGAATGTTGTGTGCACATGAATTCATATTAGAATTTTAAATGAAATGATTTAAGTGTTTCTTCATTTAGATGAATAAAACAATTATTTATCTTCAAATTAATTTATTTCCTTAACATGCAAAAATGTGTTTTTTAACGTTTTTAATAGTTAAAGGGTTTAGAAATAAAATGTTTAAATTTTTTTAAGTTTCTGTAAATAATTGTATAATTTAATTTATATTTATTTTAATTCTGTACTTTCTTAAAACCAAAATATAAGATAATAAATTACAAAAACTACAAAAAAGAAGAAAAAACTAAATATTTTGTTTCTAAATGCTTTATTTACTGAGAACTTAAAACTAAAAAATGTTAAGGAAATTAATTAATTTTAAGAAAAATCATAGTCGCACCACCTGACTTTTTTTTTTTTTTTAAAGCCATGGCCAGTTCACCTAAAAACACTTAAATCGCTTAATATAAAAGTTTAATATAAATGTGTGTACACACAACATTCTTAATGTTTGAACCATTGCAAAAGGTATTAGTTTTTGTATTTGAATAATCTCAAGTTTGCTTATCCTTATACGTCTTTGACCCAATTACAAAATTGGCCTCACTTAAACATGATTTAAACTCAGGAGAGCCATTTAAACATAATTGACACAGTTTTCTGTGAACTTTGCTGATTGTGGTGAATTAATTCTGTTGTGTAATCTTCCCTCAGAGTATAGCTGTGTCTAGTAAGAACGAGAGAGGACTGCTCAGCCCCTTCTCCTCACCTGTGGACAGGTAAAGACCGGCTTCTCCTCCTCTCTCTTATCTGTGCTCTTTGAGGTTTGAGTTTGTCTTCAGAGCCAGATGTGCGGTTGTCTCAGTGGGGCAGTGTTTCGTAACAGAGCACATGTCCTATAGGATGCTGTTTACACACCACGGGGCTCTTGGATGCCGTCCCTAGAAAACGCCTGCCATTACAGCATAGTTTTCCACTCATAAGAGCTTCACCTTCCTTAGCAGGCCTTTGTAAAAGAGCCCAAGTCTGCCAAGCGGTAGGCTGGCTATAAACGTTTGTGGGTCTCGTAGGAAGCCCAGTGTTTGGATAAAGCAGAGGCTTGTGTTGGTCAAAGACCTGGGAGACACAATTAGCTCACAGAAACCAGCTCGGAATGGACTGAAGTCAAACTGTGTGTGGAACTTCAGCGAAGACAAAGCCAACCCAAACACTGAAGCTGTCTGTTTTTTTCTCTTTGGCGTTATATTGGATTTCCAGAAAACTGTGCAGTTAAAAATACATTTTGAGGTCCAGCAGTGTACAAAGAAGTACACTTTAGTGTACTTTTATAAAGAGTGCTTATTACTGAAATAGTAGTATACTTTAAAGGGGTCATATGATGTTGCTAAAAAGAACATTATTTGGTGTATTTGGTGTAATGTAATGTGTTTATGCGGTTTAAGGTTCAAAAAACACATTATTTTCCACATACTGTACATTATTGTTTCTACTCTAAGCCCGTCTCCTGAAACGGCTCGATTTGTACAAAGCTCATCAATCTAAAAAAGCGAGGTGTGCTCTGATTGGCCAGCTATCCAGTGCACTGTGATTGGCCGAATACCTCAAGCGTCTGAT
>JAUMHE010000009.1:223289-237118 GCA_032359235.1 Enteromius mattozi | reverse complement strand
GGAAGGAGTACCATATACACATATTCATATGTCTTTGTGTCAGTTTATCGTTTAAAATGCCCGTTTCGTGTGCGTATACTGTGTGTTTTAATATTAAAAGGCTACGATCAAGCTTGACCTTTTCAACGTAATACGCAATTACGTAACGTCACCAACGTGCATCGCAGAACAGAGCAAGGCGAGAGACATCTTGGATGACATGGAGGTGAGTAAATTATCAGCAAAAGTTTTTTTAAAAGTGAACTTCTCCTTTAAGATCCCGTAAAGACGTGACATTAGTGAAATGCATCACATCATAATCTAGTGAAGGATCTCCAGTTCAGCGTGAATAGTGAGGAGCTTCATCACAGTTTGCTAATAATTTTTCATCATGAACATTGATCTTTTTTCGAAACACCCGGTATAGATAACATGCGTCATCACTACAATACACGCTTTATGGCATTGGCTCCGGCTTTTGTTCACACAGAGCTTGTTCCAGGACTGAACCCGGTAATGTTACTAGGTCCCCAACCCGGGACCGATCCCGGAATCAATCCTGGGACGTGTTTGCGTTCACTCAGAAGGCACTCGTCCACGCCAGCAAGTACTGAAGAATCGTTTTTAGTATGTTAGTGTGTGGAAATAGATTGCTTTAAGTGCATTAAGGAAGTGTATTGTTGTCACCTGGGATGTAACAGTGGTGTTAGAAGAATGGGGGGAAAAAAGTGTTTTGTAGAAAGCAGTTGACATGTTTCTGCTGGATCTGATTCATCCTCATAACCAGGTGTCATAGTGATCGCTGATCGTCTGATTTCTTTCAGGTTGAGAAACATTTTAAAGATGTGGAAAGCCAGAAGTCGATGCAGCGCACACAAGCACAGCAAACACAGAAGGACTCGTCTTTATCCTCCTGAGTGGGGGGTATGGCTCATCTGGGGAGGGCAGCACGGGCATCAAGGGCCTCGGAGCTGGTGTGAGCCAGCGCTCTTCTCCTGCTCGCCGGCGTGGTCCGAGGGCGGACGCACCAAGGGCCTAGGGTCTGGAAGATCAAAAGAAACACACACACACAAAAAAAAAAACACCAAAAAAAAAAAGCAAAAATGTTTTAAGAAAAAACCACGAGAGTGAAAAGAGTTCATTCTAAATTAGACTTTATAAAGATAATTTAAAACACCAACCATCAAACCAACCATAGTTTCTTTGACTAACTTACAGTGTCTTATCCCTTCTCTGCCCCTTCTTCTTCCTCCTCCTGTGTTTCTTCTCAAATAGCTTCTCTTACATCCCTCCTTCGCCTTCTATTCCATTTTGTCAAAAAAAGAAAAAAAACAAACCAGTCAGAAAAGCTTGTTAGCTTTTACTTTTTATGCTTTTTTTTTTTTTTTCTTCCTTTTGGCTGTTTATGTTCTACGATTGTCTGTCTGTTCTGTATTTTAAACGAAATGTGACTTCAGATGCCACACGTTACAAAGGACATTTTTCTAAAATAAAAGTAACAAAAATTCTGACTGTAATGCTGTACTTTCAGTTGCTTTTTCGCAGACATTGAATGAAAAAGGGGTTAAACAATACTGGGTTTAAACGTTGAAACGCTGCTCTAGTTAAATAGCATCAGAGTTGTTTTGCCAAAGTTCTAATGGGAGATTCTTTGATGAATTAAATCAGAAAACCTACATACAACATGGCATGCTTCTGTCCTGCATTTAAACCAGTATAAAAGTGCAATGCCAAGATGCGCGTGTTAATGTAAAATATGAACCAGAAGTAAAATCATCTGCAGTTTTATTTTCAGAATAACTACACTATAACTGTTTGCTGAGCTCAACTGCTTTTTCACAAATTAAAAGCCTTAAAGGTGTTAAATCAGAAGTAAAACTTAAGAATCATGGTGCTGCATGCTCTGCAAAAAATGAAATAGCTTCATATAAGATATATTATTTACTTTGCATCTCATTTAGGGTTTTTCTTTTTAATAATGGCTTTTGTTTTCAAACTCTGGAGCATTGCTAATACAAATTTTGTGCTGTTTAGACATTTATGATCAGAGAACATATTGCCATTGTTCCATTTATTCCTTAAATTATGTTTACTCTTCTTTAACCTTGAAGGTTTATTTCCCCTAATCTCTAGCCAGCGTAGATTATATTCTGTCCCATGCCAAAGCAAGCATTTATTCTCTAGTGTCATGTTTCTTCCTGGGGTATATTTTTAGAAATCGTAAAGGAAATGTGATTCTAGGTGTCTGTAATTATAATAAGGTTTACTGGTCACATATCTAAAACATCCCTAGCTGCACACTTGGTTTAATTAAACGAATAGGTTTTCAATGGATTATTCATCACTACTATGAACTATGAAGGGTTTTGACTTCCCTCCGCTCTATTATGGCAGTGTCAAAAGGTCCTGATTGTTCTTGAATAATTAAAGAGAAAGGTTGGACTGTTACTGTAACTAATACACATTGTTCCATTCGCTCCGCTGGCAGCCGTTTCCATCTCTAAACATACCATAGTACACGTCAAAGGTTTACCACCGTGTAAGGTGCTCCTCAAGGTTTCTACCAAGATCTGTAAGACTACACGCCCTGCTTCTAAATTGACGGACCGTTCAATGAAATATTCATTATGTACCAAGTACTCCTGTTTCTTGAGTGATGCAGTGTGCTTTGAGGATAAATCAAGTCCGTGTCATAGAGACTAGGGTTGCCTGAGAGATGCTCACCATCCAGGTGTGTTCCTTCAGTGAAGCCAGAGCCGAGGTGTTCAATCTTATATGAATATGAATGTTTTCGCTCAACCCGTGATTCTATGTTCATGAAGACTGTGGTAAGTACTATTAGAGCTGTAATTTGTCTATTACTGTAAGACAGGACCCGATCTCATGAATGTGAGTATATATAGCACGCTAAATGAAAACACAAGAAAGGACTGAGGGTGTATATGGTGCGCGTGTTATATGGGTGATTCTATTGCGGGTAGGTTTAGTGTAATAATTTTTTACTAATTGTTATGAATTACAAGAATCTATTTTAAAAGTGTCTTAAATAGCTGAAAATCATGATTTCTTCTTGTCCGAGTGAGTCATGTAGGCGTATCAATGTGCAATCAAAATACTGTATTGTACTTTTCTTTTGACAACAATTCATGTTATTTATAAAAGCCATGAATAATCACTTAATTCTTAATTTTTCTTATAAAAATGTGTTCATAAATCTTGCGTCAACCCTGTTACCATACCATATTTTGCCTCCTGTAAGTTACAGGTTTCACTCACTGATGAGATCTGAAGCACTGAAAAGTATTGGTGCTCTTTCTGAGAAAATGATCTAATCTAAAGACTTACATTGTGTAGAAAGTCAACTCTGTTACCACAACATCAAAAGAAAACTGAATTTATTACTGATCTCACATTGGTTTATTTAAAGCTGTTTTAATCATGTTTTCATTAGTGTCGTGTGTTCTTAGCATTTATGCCAGGAAGTGGAGCTTTTGGAACAAATAAAACTCAATTCTGTTACACTATTGTCAGCACTGTTACTCTACCTAAGTAACAGAGTTTGACGGTAACAGACTTTGGACAACAAACGTACCTGTAATTACAGAGAGTCTTATGTAACTAATAATTTTTTTCTTAGAAAAACGTGTAAATCTTGCATCAACTCATATTTTGCCTTTAAATTGGTGGAATTATCTCTCAGAACTGTGTAAGTGACAGGAAATGATGTCACTTTCACTCACTGATGAGATCTGAAGCACTGAAAAGTATCTGTGCTCTCTCTGAGAAAATATTTTAATCTAAAAACTTCTTACACCAAGAGTTATTGTGTAGAAGGTCAACTCTGTTACCACAATATCAAAAGGAAAACTGAATTTATTACTGATCTCACACTGGGTTATTTAAAGCTCTTTTAATCATGTTTTCATTAGTGTCATGTGTTCTTATCATTTATGCCAGGAAGTGGAGCTTTTGGAACAAATAAAATAGTCAATTCTGTTATCATCATAAACATTATTCAGATATTGTTGCAGCTTTATAATATTTCAACAACATGTAACGTAAGGACAGTTTTTCTAATGAAACAAGAAGGTTTTTTGATTTATGGTTTATTGTTATTTCTGCACATTGCCTAATTTGTCTGTAACGGAGTTGACAAACAATACCATAAAAACATCTGTTTTTTAATTTAAAAAGAAGTCATTTTTGTTTGGTAAGCACCGGGTTACTAAAATTTAAATACTGTAAATAATGTCTGTTAGTGAACAGTTTTTTTCTAAACTTTCTCAAATGCCAAATGTGTATCCAGTTATAGAATCACCCATATCCACGCCAAAGTCCAGTTTTGCGTATCAATACCACAAGTTTTGGTTTTTATTTGGCGTATAATTGATATGCAGTTTTATGAGAGCGGCTGTAAGGCATGCACATCTGTCCAGGAAGAAAGTTGACCAACATAAAAGCGATTAACTGTGTGAAATGATAAACGGATTAAAGGATTTCTAGAGCTCTTTATATAATTTGACTTCTCACGCCAAGCCGCAAATCCTTGTAGATTCCGGAGCGAGCATCAGTCGAATCTGCTTCTGCTCTGAGGACTTGTTCATCTGGGATGTGTAGGAGCTGCTGAAGATGCTCTGTGTCGTGCTGTCCATCGTGTTCCTGGTCGTGAGGAGCTCGAAGCTCTGTCCTCATCAGTGCTCTTGTTACGATGCGTCGGAGCTGGTGGACTGTCGATCTCGAGGCTTCTCTCACATCCCTCACAGTATTCCTCACGGCACGTGGCTCCTGGACCTGAGTGGGAACAGGCTGTCAGAGCTGAGGAGCACCTCCTTTACTGGGATATGGGCTCTCCGGGTCCTTCTGCTCGCACAGAGCAGCATGCAGGTGGTGCATCCTAAGGTGCGTTCAGTTTTGGTTGTTTTTGTAAATTCATTTTTCTGTCTATAAACTTTTTTTTATTTTATTAAAAGGTTCCAATTAAAAATAAAGGTTCCAAAAGTTGTTGTTGTTGTTATTATTACTTTATTTACAGCAATGCCACAGAACCACTTTTGGTTCCCCGAACCACCTTTTACTGAATAGCTCTTAAAAGAAACTTTTTTTTTTTCTTAGTTTAAAGAACTTTATAAAGAGCTTTTTTCCACTGTACAGTCTTAAAAATAAAGGGTTCAAAAGGGGAATTTCTCAATAATGCCATAAAAGAACCATTTTTCAGTTCCCCAAAGAAACCTTCAGTGAACAGTTCTTGAACCATTATTTTCTTAATGAGCCGTGAAATCACAGCAAAAGTGGAAAGTTTTCTTGAATGTTAAAGGTTCTTTGTGGAACCACTGATGTCTAATAAAGAATCGTTATGTTTTAGTGTAAAGTACCTTTTCTCCAGAGCTGTTTAAAGGTTCTGCATGTAATTATTGATGCCAAATAAATGACATTATATTTTTAAGAATCTTTCCATTGTGCAAAAAGTTATTTTTTAATGGAATAAGTTCTTCTACACCCAAAATGGTTCTTCTAGTCTACACTTTTAAAAATAAAGATTAAAAAATGTTTTTGCTTTTTTGTTGTTTTCTTTACAGCAGTGCCATAGAAGAATAATTTTGGGTTCCCCGAAGAACCTTTCCGTTAACAGTTCTTAAACCATTATTTTCTTGAACCGTTTGTGGAAAGGAATGTTTCCTGGATGTTAAGATTCTTCATGGAACGACTGACGCCTAATAAAGAACCTTTTATTTTTAGAAAAGGAAACTTTCCATTGTGCAAAAAGTTCTTTTTATTGGAAAACATTTCTTCACATTAAGAAAAAAAAGTAACCTGGTTTTAAAGGAACACTCCACTTTCTTGGAAATAGGCTCGTTCTCCTACTCCCCCGAGTTATTAAGCTGAGTTTTACCGTTTTGGAATCTATTCAGCTGATCTCCGGGTCTGGCGATAGCACTTTTAGCATAGCTTAGCATAGATCATTGAATACAATTAGACCAGTAGCATCGCTTTCAAAAATGAGCAAAGAGTTTCTATAAATCTTCCTATTTAAAACTCGAGTCTTCTGTAGTTATATCGTGTGCTAAGACCAGCGGAAAATGAAAACTTGTGATTTTCTAGGCCGATATGATTAGGAACTATACTCCCATTCTGGCGTAATAATCAAGAAAGTTTGCTGCCGTTCCATGAAGGTAGAGTGTTCCTTTAACTATGGAAAGAAGATATTTTGAAAAATGGTATTTGAGACCCTGGAACACAAAACCAAATGAGATTGAGATCGATAAATCATCTGTAAGATGAATAATATGTTTTCTATTGATTCTATTTTGATTTTTTGGCTTGTGCTCCAGAGACATATTTGAGTTTTTTGTCCTCTCAATTAAAGTGTCTAATGTTGGTTTCTATCTCCATGACTTTGATATGAACGAAAACATTTGAAACATCTTTGAAATGTCTGCATTAGTGTGAAGTTGTGTGAACGATTACTCAGTCAGATTTGAAGGAATTGTTCCCTTAACTATATTCCTCTACTTCTGTTCCAGGCTCTTTCCTCTCTGACCTTCCTGGAAAAGTTGGACCTGGCTTACAACGAGCTCCGTGTCCTTCCTCCAGAGTTCTCTCAAGGCTTGATCGCTCTTAAAGATCTCAAGCTTTCCCACAACGTTCTGGAACGCCTCCAGTCCCACTCCTTGGAGGACCTAGAAAGCCTCGAGCGGTTAGATCTCAGTCACAACCACCTTCAGGTCATCGAAGTCGGTGCGTTTCGTGGCCTCACCATGCTAAGGCACCTTAACCTTGCGTGGAATCAGCTCGCGGTCCTACAAGGAGGTCTTCTCACCATGCAACAGGGTCTTGGGGTTCTCCTCCTGAACCACAACAATATCTCCAAGATTGAAAGCGAAGCTCTGGCTCCTTTACAAACCCTCACCATTCTGAATTTAGAAGCCAACCAGCTGAGAAGCCTGAAGTTCAAGACGTTCTTAAACCTCCAGACGCCCAGCACGCACTTGCAGATGTCGGAGAACCCCTGGACCTGCGACTGCGAGCTGCATCGCGTCTTCAGTAAGATCCTTCGCGTCAAGCATCTCCACGTGGACGATTACATGAACATCACGTGCCATTCTCCGCTCCTGCTGGCCGGAGCGTCTCTGGGATTGATGCACAGTCAGCTGTGTGTGGCAGAAACGGCCACTGTCCTGGTCATCACCGGAACCGTGATGGTCACTGTGGTGGCAGCTTTGGTCATGGCAGAGCGAAAGAGAAAGCAGCAAAAGATGAACCTGGAAAAACAAGGGAGCGATCCTATGCCTTGGGAGCCACGCAGATGAAGAAAAGTCAACAGAGTTTTTAGTACTTTCTACAGTCAAACCAAAAATGAGGATAGCAAAATAAATGAAACGGTGACGTATTATACCCAAAAATACCAGTAAAATTAAAATTAACACTCTGAGCGTTTTTCTTTCATTGCTAATGAGATCTTTTTCCACCACAGACTGAACTAAATGAAGCGCTGCTTGGTGATTGGTCGAGCTAAACTGGTTTTAATTGTGTTCTTAAATTTAACACAATTCATTACACACCTTTCCTATCAGTTATCTGACATCATCAAGATGAGTTTGCTCTGACACTGTTTAACAGAGTTCTTGCCATATTTTATTACTGTTTTCTAAACTATAGTGAATAAACTGTGATATAATGTGAGAAAAGCGTCTGAATAAGTTTGGTTTGACTGTATGCTCACTTGAAATCAAAACTAAATACTTTCCCAATGCATCTTCCTGGACTTATTTTCAAAGAAAAACAAATTATACTTCATAAAAACAAGAGATGATGTATTTTTGTAGGCACAAACCTGGAAGAAGCATTTCAGCACTTACGATCCTATAAAGCATATTTTCATGTTATATATTGTAAAATCAGTAACACTGCTTCGTGATTTTTAAGCTTGTACCTGTCTTACAAGCAGTGTTGGCGGTAACAGATAAGTTATGTAGTCAGACTACTTTAAGTCACTAATAAAGTAATGCATTACTTTTTTTTAATTCAGAAGCAAATAACTGAGTTACTTCTTTAAATAATTTCAGTTACTCACATAGTGACTGACAGCTCTTGGGGTTGCCATGTTGAGAGAAATCAGAGCGTTGTGTGTGAACATGATCTTACTGTAGTTCTAGACTAAATATCAACATGTATTTACTCATCACACCTGCACAAAAACACTTTCACTTCATTTTCAATTCAGTGAATTTAATATGAATTTTTCCTTGCTCTGAAACATGTTGTATTACTCGTTTGTGAGCTCTGTCTTTTGTTAATTGTAGAAAGTCCTGCTGAAGGAAACTAGCCTCGAGTTAGTGACGCAGGAATAGCCACAGAGAAGGTTTCTTTACTTTCTGCAACTCAATCCCTGAGCTCTGAAGACGCTCTTATTCTGTCTCTTTAAGATTCTAGAAGAGAATGTAGAAATGTGTGCTTTGAGATACTGGACCATCATTTTCTTGCCTTCTTTCCAGAGTCATTTAGAGAACTTACATTTTAAATGATTGTTTTAGTATCAATTTTGTACATTTGAGAGCATGTTATTTTATCAATATTTTATAATCTTGATAAAGTTATTTAACACAGTTATTACTGTAATATCTATCTATCTATCTATCTATAAAATAATCAATAGATATTATAGGTTCCTTACAAAAATGTTTTAATTGACATTGTGATGCTTTTCTAGAAGTCATATACGGAATGCAAACTAAATAGAAGAAGCAAACAATGCAATGACATTTTAAATGTATGTAACATGAGGAAAAATCCCACATTACTACACACCTTAAAGGAATAGTTCACCCAAAAATGAAAATCCTGTCATCATTTCCTCACCCTGGAGTAGTTCCAGACCTGTCTGAATGTCTTTGTTCTGCTGAACACAAAGGAAGATGTTTTGAAGGAAGTTTGTACCCAGGCTGTTTTGGTCACCATTGACTTCCATAGAAGGAAAAATACTATGTACTATGATGGCCAAAACAGCCTGCTTACAAACTTTCTTCAAAATATCTTCCTTTGTGTTCAGCAGAACAAAGACATTCAGACAGGGTGAGGAAATGATGACAGGATTTTCATTTTTGGGTGAACTGTTCCTTTAGAACATCAATAACGTGTTTCCAAGCGCCCCTTAAATTCATCATTTAACTTTAATTTAACTTTAAAGACTCATAGTCGTTCTTAATTCTTAAATAATGCATAAAAAATGGAAACAAAAGAAATGTAAACAGTCTTTGTGCTTGCGGCGGCAGATTGCAGAGCAAGCTGGGAATTGTAGTCCACCTCAGTGGGTGTGAGAGCTCCTGAGACACAGCTGCTGTTATATCCCTCCGTCTTCAGCTGTCTGTGGCTAGAATCAGCACGGCTCCGAAGATGCCCACGTTCTGCCCGATCAGCTTCATCTGGTTCCAGAACTCCACGTGGCAGCTGCGGTGCCAGTAGCCCATGTTTCCGTCGATGAAGAGCACGATCAGAGGTAAGAGGACGGCCAGGATCTGAGAAGCCACTCGCACATAGCAGCCCGAGAGATAGGAGAGCGCTAACACCCCGAACACAAGCACCAGCAGCAGGACTGTGATCTCACCGCCGGGGACATGGTCCAGATACGCCAGCCGGTCCTCCTTACTGTGCTGGAGAGAGTACACCTGCAGGAGGAAGAACAGCACTGCTGTCACTATAGAGCTGGGAGAAAACAGTGAATAAAAACATCCTGCAAAGTTTGAAAGTGCTCCGTGTATAAACTTATTGTCTCTCAAAAGACAGAGATTCTGAATGAGTTGTTTTTGAAAAAACAAATCCTGATTCATTTGAAATTGAAGTGAAACATTAGCGTATTTCCCACCCACTTGTTGGTCTGAATGAAAACGCAGATTCATTCTTCACCACTAGGTGTCTTTATGTAAAATACCTGTTTCCACGGTAACGCTGTACAAACAGCGCTTTATCAGACATTACAGACATGACGAGATAAACATGAGACCTATCGACCAATCGCTGCAGATTAGAGTCACACAGAGGAGGGGTTTGGAAACATGAATCGTTTGAGAGTCGTTGGGAAAAATAAATGCATATTATAAAGACAATGAATTCATTTTTTGACTTTGCATGCACGTCAGCCTGTTGTTGGAGACTCACAAAACCAAAGTATGAACCTTTCGTAACTCATAATAGAAGCATTTCAAATGACAATGATTTAATATTGATTCTCAAAATCGGTCTTTTCCGGTATTTATTTCTGCAAACATTTAAGATTCAATGTAACAACAATACTATTACTACTACTACTAATAATAATAAATAGGAATAAATCTTTATTTTTAAAAGGAATAATAACATTTGTTTTCTGTTGTGCAGCATTTGTTTGCCAAAAAATAAAAGGGTTTAATTTTCAGTTGATTAGGATAAATTGTAATATGCATAAAATGTTTTATGCCTTCATCTGAATACCAGAAAAGTTTATAAGAACATTTTATAGGGCCCTATTATTGTTTAGAAAATAGGAACTGGAAGAAGTGCCTTGGATTTGTTTTATTATGATGTAATTTTGAAACCAGCCAAAGAGCACCTTCTGTATCATTAAACAGAGGGACTTTCAGCAAGTAGTGCTCCAAGATCTTTTCCTTAAATTCTTGTATTTAAACATATAACACATATCATAACTTTCAGAAGTATATATGCTCCATATTTAACATTGATAATATTTACAGTGTATATATAATGTAAGGTGCGCTAAACTGTCATTGTTGCTGTATTGTAATAAACAGACATAATGCAAAAAAACATATATATTTATAAAAATGTAATATATTTTTTTAATATTATATATTTTTATATATATAATTTTTAAATATATTTAAAAATTAATAAAATATTTGAAATGTGTTTGCTATTTTTCCTAATTAAAAGGATTATGCTGAGATACTAGCAATCTTATTTTATTCTTATAAGGTGTAAGAAGGTATGTGCTATGACCTGACGTGGACGCACTCACCATACAGATCAAGTAGATGCCGATGAAGACCTGTCCGGTGGACTGCAGCGAGCGCGTGCGGGGCTTCTGTCGGTACACCTCTCCTGCTCCGCTGGCCAGCACCAGAAATCCTCCGATGATGGCCATGGCCCTGGAGTACATCCTCACCTGCAGCGGTCAGCAGAGAGAGCAGGAGTCAATCTACCTTCCTCTGACCGCTGTATCAGGACCAAAGCAGTTATATAACACTATATCACAGATGGCTAATCCCTTGGGTGGACGCGTTATGAAAAATGGATTTGTATGAGCAGTGAACATGTAAATGTGAAGAGCGTAATTAGTTAAAATACATACATAGCTTAATTTACACGTTAGTAGAAAGCCTTACATTTAACACTTCTGGTTGCATTGTCCTGAAGTCAATGGGGTTTTGAATCAGAGTTTACAATCAGGTCTATGGTGAACACAAGTATTTATTCTTTACTCATCATGCTTAATAAAGCATCTATCTACTCGCTAGTCACCTTCACAGCCTCTATGTGTTTCTAATCAAGACCTCACAAACTATTCTAGCTCAGATGTTCCAGGAAAATGCATTTAGATTTAGACCTTTGATGGAGGCATTAAAATTCAGTCTTTTGGTTCCACGAAGAATCATTCAGTCAAAGATTCTTTAAAGGTTTCTGCCTTTTTATAATCTGAAGAACCTTCTTTCACCACAAAGAAGCTTTTGTGAAACAGAAAGGGTCTTTACGCAACCATTTAAACAAAGACAGTTCTTCTGTGGCATTGTGAAGCACTTTTATGTTTAGTGTAGCTTAGTTATAGCCTACATTTAGATTTTTACTTCTGGCAAAACATAAGCGAAGTCATTTTTGATCCCAAGTTTGACATTTCAACTCTACTGTTCTTTACCCACTAGTAAAAAATATCAAAATTATATCTCATGTCTGAATATTTTGTTTAACTGTACATGCAAAAGCCGAATACTACTGTTATTATTGTTTTTTTTTTTTTGTTATTAAAACTTACAAAATTAGACAAACTATGGCAAAGCACATGCAGTTATTACTTCTGCACTTCTGTTTGGTGCCACACGGAAACACTGATATTAGACTGATGCATTTTTGTACAGATGGAGTCAAACCTTCAGCCAGTCTCCATAATGGACCTGTCCACCCGCATAGGACACGTATGTGCTGAGGGCCAGGTGAAGCGCAGCGACCAGAGAGAACCACCTTCTCTTCACCCCGAACGACATGAAGCTGGCACACAACACTGCAGCTCCTAAATCAAAGTACAGGTAAGGCACCTGGATGTCTGGCTTCCTACAAACACAACAAACAACGCGTGTTAGCCACATTCAAGAGCTGGCCAGCTTCTTTCTCGGTTCTCTAAATGAAACTTTGTTATCACTTTAAGCGTGTTGATGCTGTTCAAACACAAGCGCTCTGAGTTCGAATGTTCTTTTGTTACATTGTTGCATGTCACGCCAGTGGTTTGTTACGTGTGCACGCACCGTTTGACATCCGCGCGCTCCGCGAACAGCATCAGCATACTGAAGCAGTTCCAGAAGCTGAACCGAGTCAGGATAAAAGCTCCGAACTGAGAGAAAAACCTCAGCGCTTTTTTGCTGGTAGCAGCAGCCATGTCTCCGGATAGCGGAAGTACATCTCCTCCTTCCTAGGGATCGTGAACGAGTCGTTCTTTTGAGTCGATTCTTTTGAACGAATCAGAAGAGTGATTCATCTTCGACCTAAGACGTAAATATGAATAAGTGACGTAAGTATTGTTTACTATTACACTTAGGTTCGAAGCGACTTTTTGTTGAACATTTTACAATTTTAATTCATAGAAAATGAAACAGAAAGAGATAAAAAAAGGGAGAAAACTAAAATATATATAAAATATAAATAATGTATAATATGTATAATAATGAGTAATAATATAAAAAAAATAAGGATATAAAAATATCAAATAAATATATTTTTTTGTTTTTTGTTGTTGTAGCTTATTCAAATAGTGTTAAATACTGTCTATATTTCAGTCAACAAAAGCAATTCTATTAGTAAAGTTGAATTTTTCGAAATGTTTCGACTATGAAATTTGAAAAAAAAAAAAAGACATATATATAAATACAAAAAAGTACCTTTTCCTATAAAATGAGAGGTCTTGAATTCTGAATATTTGTATTGATTAATTTCACGCCACAGTATAACTGAATTACAGAATATTTCCAATAATATATAACATTTGAAAAAGTAACTATTCCTCTTTGAAACACTCCATGAGCTGCAGCAAGGACGTAAATACGTCCTGACGTAAGAATCGTGAATCAATTATTTGAACTGACTCATTTAAACGAACCGGATCTTGGAAGTGATTCGTCTGTGGATTGCCGCGGTCTTTCAGGAGTTTTTATTTATTTTTATTTTTTTTTAATTTTTACAGATATCCATTACAACAAACAATACAGTTACAAACCAAATTACATAAACAAACAAACAAAACAAAACAAAAAAAAAAACACAACAAGAATACATAGAATTTTGCCAGCGTACCAAAGAAAAAAAGGGAATAAAATTATATTTTATGATGACACAAAGGATGAATACAGAGATACAGTTTTCATAGCTTTCAAATTAACAGAGCTTTGGATAGTTTCTATATACTTATCAAAGTCCACTTTGAACAAAGAGAAAAGAGGTTTAGAGCCAGTAAACTTTTGTTTATGAATGTGAAATTTAGCTAACAGAAAACACAAATTAATTATGTAATATTTTCCTATATTCTCCTTAGAATATTCAAATAATCCAAAAAAAGCATCTTTAAAACAGAATGAAAAGTCACTTACAAAATAAGA
>JAUMHE010000009.1:190995-204962 GCA_032359235.1 Enteromius mattozi | reverse complement strand
TGTGTGTGTGTGTGTGTGTGTGTGTGTGTGAGTGAGTGAGTGTGTGTGTGTGTGTGTGTGTGTGTGAGTGAGTGAGAGAGAGAGTGTGTGTGTGTGTATCATAATCTAAACAAACATATTGAGCACCAAAAGTACTTTCCAATCAATTTAAATTTTGTCAAAGTATGCTAAAAGACTAAAATATGAATTACTTGCGTGTGTTCAGAATACACAGGAATGAAGTGAGTCTTAGATTAGACTCAACACTGCTCACATGCTCTGTTCTGGAATGTATGAACGATTATTTACGCCAAAAAAATCAAATGTTTATTTAACGTTATTTGCAATTTTTTTTTTTCTCACAATTGCAACTTTTTGTATCTTAGTTATGACTCAGATTTTGTTCCTTTCTTCAGTTGCGTACACATCTCTCAGAGAATGTGATTTCAGCTTCCACATCTGTGTCTGCTCGAGGTATCATTTCAGCTCTGAAAATAGAAGATAGGAAATGGTTCGCATCGATGGCTGAGGCTGTTATTAGGGTTGACAGATGCTCACCGGTGCCAGAAACACACCGTATGCTTGTGTTGGATCGCACAGAGAGCTGTGGGCGAACAAAACAGACCATCTGAACATTTAAAGAGCCTGGCAGATTTTTTTGATGAATTTAATACAATTTGCTGAAAATGAACTCATTGGTTCATTAAAATGTAGCATTGCATCTCAGTAATGGATGTGAATGGGTGCCGTCAGAATGAGAGTCTGATAAAAACATCAGAACAATCCACAGCACTCCAGTCCATCAGTTAACATCCGTAATCCATAATAACAGTGAAAAAAGTGCATCTGCTGTCGTCTCTCACATCAAAAAGCAGACACACATTTGTTTAGAGCTGTTTTGGATCTGTGCAGTTTTTCTCTCCTGATTCAGACCAGAACACTTTTTCACTGGAGGAAGGGTTATTATGGGTTATGTATGTTAGCTCAAATTATATAGTTTAAAAGATATAAACAAGCAATTGCGAGTTATAAAGTCAGAATTGCGAGATACAAACATGATTCTGACCTTTTTGTCTTAGAATTGTGACTTTATATCTAGCAGTTCTGAAAAAGTCAAAATTGAGGGTTTTTATTTCTGACTTTATAACTCAAAATTGCATGTTTATGTCACTTAATTCTCAGAATTGCTGACTTTTTGCCGATTTTCTCAGAAGTGCAATTTTAAGACAAAAAAGGCAATTGACTAAATTTCTCAGAATTGCATGTTTTTATCTCATAATTCTGAGAAAAATCTGAATTTGAGATATAAATCCACCATTCTGACTTTTTTCTTGCAATTCTGACTTTTTGCGTGATTAAAAACTTACAATTTTATAACTCGTGTTTGCATGTTTATATCACATAATTCTGAATTAATTTCTCAGAATGGCTGACTTTCTCAGAAGTTTACATCACGCAGTTATAAGGGAAAAAGGCAAAATGGCGAGATATCTTGCAATTTACTTTATTTCTCAGACTTTAAAGTTTTTATCTCAATCAACTGCATGTTTATATCATGTAAATATGACTTAATTTCTCAGACTTTTTGCTGACCTTTTACTTTTAGAATTAGAGTTTAGAATTGCGAGTTTGTTTCAACGCAGTTCTGAGAAGTTTAAAAAGTTGCAATAACCTTTTTTATTTTTTATGAATTTATTCAGGCTTCCATAGAACCTCCTTCTTCATAGCGGCATCGAGCTTTGCCTTTGTCATTGTTTTGTAAATGCGACCTCTAGCGCTGAAAGTCTACATACTGTGTGTGTGTGTGTGTGCGCGCAGGCTCCGCAGCGATGCAGTGAGGATGGGCTCAGTTCAGGCGAGGCCGGTCGGAGCAGGTGGTTGAGCACAGGAAGAATGCACTTATCCCATGTCTGCAGCAACAAGATCTGCTTCCTGCTGTCCCTGGTGCTCTGTGCCCTTCTGGTGCTCCTTATTCCCTCCTTACAGCCTCCTCAGCGTCAGACGGACCTGCCCAAGCCCGCTGGAGCCGGACGCAGACACGCTGCTGTCATCCGGCCGTCACACACCCGCTCGCCTGGGTCCCCATCCAGAGACTCCTCTTTAGACCTCAGAGACGTTTTTATTGCTGTTAAAACCACTCGGAAATATCACAAGTCCAGACTGCAGCTCCTGTCCCAGACCTGGGTGTCCAGAGCCAAGGAACAGGTAGGGAGGTGTTTCATTTGTCTGTGTGTAAGTACTCAATACTCCCAATACAGTCTTTTTGGGTCTTATTAACTATGTAGGATCATTTTTCGGATGTTTATTCGACCTCATTTAGTGCTGTCAAATGATTAATCACATCCAAAATAAAAGATTTGTTTACATAATATATATGTCTGTACTGTGTAAAATTATTATGTGTATATATAAATACGCACACACATTCACTATATATGTTGAAAATATTTACATGTATATATTTATATTCATATAATTTATATATTAAATATATAAATGCAGCCTATTTTTAATAAATGTATACATGCATGTGTGTTTATTTATATATATATATATATATATATATATAAATTGCATTTTATTTTAATTTAATTTAATAAAGTAGTTTCACTTTCACAACGACACACAGCGTCTCCAGAACATGGCGCCCGCAGCAACACTACAGCCAGAATAATAGCTCCGCCTTCTTTCTTTCTGTAAACATTTGGGCGGTGTTTGTAAATAAACTCACTCTGTGATGTAGAAAAGTGGAGGCGTGTTTAAAAGAGTTGTTTTAGGGAGGTGTGGACAAGTCATAACTTTTATAAAGAATATCTCTTTGGTTTTGAGACTTTAGTCTTTGCATCTTCAGGATCTTATCTCTGCACTAACAGCTCGAAACACTCCACAGAGAAAGAACACTCTAATATTGGTTGATAAGTAATAAAGTACTGAGATGTAGTACAATATTTTCAGTATATTTCTGGAAGTTTTACAGTCATGCTGAAACATTAATAGCAGCAAATATTAGCTTCTGTATTGAAAGTGTTAATCAGAAAGGGAAATGAAATGCTTGGAGAGGGCTTGGTTTGACTCGTCAGTTGTGATTGTGGAGGTCAGTGGTGTGTTTAGGTGTAAACACACACACACACACACACACACACTAACTTCAGTAAGTGTGTGAGCAGCTCTCTAGTAATTTAAGGGTGAGCTGGTTAACTGGAGTCCGGAGCTGGTGGCCCTCGGGCCCCTGGAAAAGGAAGTTCCTCAGAAACCTGAGAGCCTCAGACACAAGAGTGCGTGTGTTTGCTTTCATCAAGAACATTTACTTCTCCTCCAAAGACACCCTTCCCGAGGCCTCTCCGGAGCGCTGAGTGCGGGGCCCGCAGGGGCCCACAGATTGACTTAACCTGTTAAACAGTGCAGCTCCATTGTTTTGTCGTTGCACAACAGAGCCTAATGCCCAGGAGAAGTCTCCAGCGCTCAGCTCGGCTCCAGGATGAAGTGCCAGAGGAAACATTCTTTCCTTGTTAGATCTGCACTGTTCAGATTTAGGACAAAGTCCACCAGGCTTTTTCCTTTTATGACTTTCTACTTGAATAACCCTCGACTTTCTCTTTTAAAGATGTTTTGTGCATCTTCCAAAGAGTATCTACAGATGATAAATGCATACATATCGAAGAGCACGTGTCAAAAACAATCCTTGACATTCTCAAAATGGATTTGTTTAGTTTTTTGAAGAGTAACTCAGATGTACAAAGTGTTGGAGAATATCAGGATTGCCTTTCATCTGGAGCGTATGAGCAGTAGTGGAAGTGTTCTGAAGGACAGCGCCCGATGGAGTCTGTTTTATTTTATTTTTTGCCAAACTTTTTTTTTTCTTCTGGGTTCTGTTTTAATTTTTCTGGACTCTGTTTAAATGGTTTATAAAAAATTTAAATCATGAAACTTACACAAATTTACTTCGATGTATTGAACATTTAACAAATACATTTTTAGGGCCCTAAAAAATACATTTTCTTTTTTTTTTTTAAATCCTGTTTTTAATTGTAATTTTTCTGGATTCCATTTTAATGGTTTAATTAAATGTTATCAATCAAAAGGCATGTATAACTAAATAAACTGAGCAATTATTTAATTTATACATATATTTATTGTTTTTTTTAGTATAATAGAGCCCTATGTACTTTTTCTTTTTTTTTTTAATTATAAAGTTATAATTATTATTAGTGTTATTATTATTATTATGTTGATGTACACTCTACTGTGTGGTAGTAATATGTTTTTGTTACAATAACAAATTTATAACCCGAGCCTGTATTTTTGCGGGTTGTTTTAAAGACCTTTAAGTTCCTGCATGTCTGATATGACAATAGTTTTTCTAAACGATCGGTAAAATGCTCTTGAAGTGTCTCTAGAGCAGTTCTGGAAGCGATGCTCATGTGTTTGTGTTTTCTCTTACTGAGGCTTCATCACGCGCTTTAGTATGTGAAGTAAACCAAACCACAGCATTGAAATTATGTTTGTTTATTATTGCACAATAAAACCATTACACAGAACCAAATAGTCATTAGAATGTAGGCTTGGAGTGAAATGAAGGTAAATAAATAATGGCAGGGTTTTTATTTTTTTTGCAGATCAAGTGGTGTTTAGTGTTTTCCCTAAACATGAGTAATCCAGAGACGCTCTGTCCCTCCAAGCCGTTTCACCAGGGCTCCAGACGCCTGAGACTGATAGTTACAGATAGTTTTGGACATTTGTGAGGAAACAGAGCATTCATGCGTTCATTATCTGTTCCTGGAAAGACTAAAACACCCCAGTTTATTATGCAAAATATATGTGTTTATATAAACTGAAACCCAGGTTTTCCCAAAAATGAGATTTGTGAAAGAAATAATTTAAATAAATGAATTAGTGCTGTCAAACGATTAGTTGCAATTAATCGCATTTGAAATAAGTGTTTGTTTATGCTGTGTATATTTATTATTTTTATAGAAATGCACGCACATGCATGTGTGTATATGTATATTTAATCAAAATGTTATGTTTATATATTAAATATATTTATAAATAATATGAATTGTATGAATTTACATATGCATGTTAATATTTAAAAATAAATATATATATATATGCATGTCTTTGTATTTATATATACATAATAAATATACACACATAAACGTTTACTTTGGATGCGATTAATCATTTAACAGCACTAAAATAATGTATTGTTTATAAAGAAAATTATTTCTTGTTATATTTTAAATAATATAATAATATATAAATAAAACAAAGTTGTTACTTAAAATAAAAAAGTTAATTGTACTAAAATAGCTTGAACTGAAATAAAAATGAAAAAATTACATATATATTTTAAAGAAATAAAAATTAATGACGAAACAAACAAAATTCTTAAAACTGTAAAAAAAAATAAATAAATAAAAAATTATTAAAATTAAATGGAAAATACAAAAAAAAAGCTAAATTTACAAAACAGTTTACCATAATTATTAATATTAATGATACTAAAATCCTGCAAATTGTTGAAATATTAATTTAAAATCTCAGCAGGCTTCAGGTAAATATTTGGTGTCAGACAGGTTAAAAACCACATCCGAGACTGTTTTTCTGTGTTTGCACTTGGCAGTGAACTTTGACTTTCTGTGTTTCAGACGTTTATCTTCACTGATGGAGAGGATAAGGAGCTCAGACAGAAAGCAGGTAACACTTAAACCTGCTCTGAGCAGATTAAAAATACCTTTAAACTATCTTAAAGCTTCAAATTAAGAGAAGAAAAATCTTGATGCCACAAAATCAGTTTAAGGGACTAGCTTCCGTCCTGATCCATGCCTAGTTAGAAGATCCTCATACTCATGCTTCATTTCATCCTGACATGGACTGTGTGATGTGAAATACTTTAGTGTCATATAAATCATAAGTCATTGTCTCCTGAAGGACTGAACATCATCAACACCAACTGCTCGGCGGCACACACTCGTCAGGCTCTGTGCTGCAAGATGTCTGTGGAGTATGACAAGTTCATCGAGTCACAGAAAAAGTTGAGTTCGTCTGAAGGCCACAGACTCCTACATGCATTAAATCATATTCAGACACATGTCATTCATTCACATGACTGGTCAAATGTTTTGCAATATATTTGAATGTCTCTTTTTCTGGCCAAGGCTGCTTTAATTTGATGATAAATTCAGTAAAACAGCAGTATTGAGAAATATTCAAGTACTTTTTTATTATTTAATTGTTTTACTTTTTTTTTGTGCTGTCAAACAATAAATCACTATTAATCGCATTCAAAATAAAAAGTTTTTGTTAAAATTATATATGCGTGTGAATTGTGTATATTATGTTTATATACACAGATATTTTGAAAATATTTACATGTATTTATTGTGATAAATGTGTGTTGAGCAGTAAATCAGTATATTATTATGATTTCTGAAGATCATGTGACACTGGAGACTGGAGTAATGATGCTGAAAATACAGCTGAACATCACAGAAATACATTAAACTTTAACACAGATTCACACAGAAAACAGATGATTTACATTAGAATAATATTTCAGAATTGTTACTGTATTTTTGATTTAAACAATTGCAGCCTTGGTGATCAGAAGAGACTATTAAAACATTGAAATGGCCATTATTCCAGAGTCTTGTTTTCTCTGTGTTCTGCAGGTGGTTCTGTCACGTGGATGATGATAACTATGTGATCCTGCCCAGTTTGCTGGAGCTCCTGTCCTCTTACTCTCACACTCAGGACGTTTATCTGGGCCGACCCAGTCTGGATCATCCTATAGAGGCTTCTGAGAGAGTGAAGAGCGACGGATCGGTGAGAGCTGATTCAGTGAGAGACAGGGCCGCTGCTGTAAATATTTGAATAGTGCTGAATAGTAAAAGGAGTCAGAATATGCCATAAATTTATAGAGGGGGAGAAAAGCATTTAAAGCAATTGCTGTAATGTTCAGATTTTTTCTTGAATTTAATGCTATAATAAAGTATTCTCAGTCTAAATATCTAAGATGCTGATTTAGGCCAAGGCTGCATTTATTTGATCAAAAACACAGTACCAATGTGAAATATTATTCTAATGTAAATCAGCTGTTTTCTGTGTGAGTCTGTGTTAAAGTGTAATGTATTTCTGTGATGTTCAGCTGTATTTTCAGCATCATTACTCCAGTCTTCAGTGTCACATGATCTTCAGAAATCATAATAATATACTGATTTACTGCTCAACAAACATTTCTGATTATTATCAGTGCTGAACACAGTCGTGCTGCTCAATATTTTTGTGGAAACTGCGATGCATATTATTTTTCAGGATTCACAGATGAATATAAAGTTGAATATATAAATATTCTGTAACATTCTAAAAGTCTTTCGATCAGTTGAATTAATGCATCTCTAATCCAGACTATATCTGGTGCAGGTCTCAGTGAAGTTCTGGTTCGCCACCGGAGGAGCTGGATTCTGCATCAGTCGAGGACTAGCGCTCAAAATGAGTCCATGGGCGAGGTGAGTCTTTACTCTGTGATCTTACACTGATTACGCTGTCAGGAACTGTGTAAGCTCATTAATCGCCATTAATCGTTTGACAGCACTAGTTTTTACACTAAAATAACAGTGCTTTAATTGCACAGTGTGCATGGATTCTGCAGTGTGCTCTGTTCTTTCTCTCTCAGTCTTGGAAACTTCATCACGACGGCGGAGAAGATCCGTCTCCCGGATGACTGTACGGTGGGTTATATCATCGAGGCTCTGCTGGAGGTTCCTCTGACTCACACAGGACTGTTCCACTCTCACCTGGAGAACCTGCAGAGACTGCCCACAGACAGCTTACTCCAGCAGGTCAGATCACATACTGCACGTCCGTCATCTGTACCTCCAGGTGGGCTGAACTGGACATCAGGCCTTGAGATGAGAGGGACTACCATACAGAAGGACAAATTCTGGTCAAGTAGATCTCTGCTAATTCATGTGCACCCACGCCCTCGCTTTATTTATAATGAGATGGCAGTGATGCACAAAGGAAATAGATTATATAAAAAAACTGTAATGCAAAAAATATGCATGCGAATAGTTTCTCAAAGGCACAAACTAGTCTCTTGTGTATGCAAAAGTCACTTGGAGAAAATCAGTGTAAAAACCCTTACACACTTTTTTTTTAAATTACAGATGCCTATAATATATACCAAATATAAAGCTGAAAATAGTGCTGTATGAACCATTTGTGTTAAATATAGTCTGAAGATCTACTGAGAGGTTTGAAAATTCGAGTCTGCAATAGAATTTTTAAATTAAAAATGTAGGAACCATGAAAATAACCGCTTGTCTGATAGACACATGCATGAATGAAAGTGCATGCATGTGTAAAAAAAAAACATTAAGATGCATGCTTTGGCGAGTATTCACAGACATTCAGTTAATGACAGTTCATGTAAATAGAAATATGATTTCAGTATATTGGATTTGTAAATGTATTGATCTTAAAGTGACAGCTGCTGTCTGTCATTAATGTTATGTTAATCAAACAACAGAAGAAAAAGAAAATCTGTCATAATATTAGAAGCTTTAATAGGGATCAGTATATTTCATTCATCTAGTGAAAACTGTGCAGTATTTTATTTTGTACTTGAATACTAAACCTACCTGAAGAATATCAATTTCATTTATATTTTTGCATATATAAATAAGTTACATTTATTCTTTTCTTTCTTTTTATTTTTTACTTTTTTTGTTTGTTTTTATTTTACTGGGCATTTAAATATACAATAGTCATACGGTAAATATTATAAAAATAACAGTGCTAATTTCCCACAAAATATAGCAGATTATCACTATAAAAAAAAAAAATCACCCAAAATTGTGAAATCCTGGTGGATACATATATATATCTCCCCCTGAGATTATACCTGCGATCCTCACAGATTCTGTCCTCCACAGGTGACCCTGAGTTACGGTGGGTTTGAGAACAGGAGGAACATGGTCAGCGTTGGAGGAGCATTCTCATTGGCTGAAGACCCGACACGGTACACACACACATGTGCACACAAGATAATTCAGTCCTCTTCCATTACTTCAAAATAAAATAAAGTTCAGTGCTGGATTTTATGAAGCATCTGTTATCTCTCCAGGTTTAAAACGGTTCACTGCCTTCTCTACCCAGACACAGAATGGTGTCCAGCCAAGACTCGTCACTGACCTCTGAGTGCCTGCTTCCCATCAAATTCTTCATACCAAAATAATACGCGTGTAAAGGCTGTTAAAGGAATAGTTCACCCAAAAATTAACCTTTGTTGAAATTTTACTCACCCTCAGTCTATCCCAGATCAGGAGGAGTGTGTGTCTCCATCAGGTTTGTAGAAATGTGTCTCAGCAATGGATGTGAATGGGTGCCGTCAGAATGAGAGTTTTGGTTTGTAAAGAGCATTGATCTCTCTCCTGATTCAGACTTTTTTTTATTTTATTTTATTTTATTGTAGAACACTATTATGGCTAGAGGACCCATATTTTAACTAGAAACTTTGATCAGAACATCTTAATGCTGGATTAGTTTGATCTTCTGTCTTCTCCAGATGTTAACTGATGGACTGGAGTGCTGTGGATTATTCTGATGATTTCATCAGACTCTCATTCTGACGGCACCCATTCACATCCATTACTGAGACACATTTCTCCAGATCTGATGAAGAGACACTCCTCCTGATCTGGGATGGCCTGAGGAAGAGCACATTTTCAGCTAATGTTCACTATTCCTGCGAGTAGTTTTTGCTTGGTACTCTTCACATGTTATATGGTTAAACAGGGTAGCTGTAATTTATTAAATGCATTTTTGTTCTGAATTATGTGGGTTTTGTGAGAATTGCCAAGTGATTTAGACACACGAGTCCCTGTTGTAAGAGCGTTTTGACAGGATTGTGATTTACTGGGGTTTTTTTTTTATATTGTTGTTTAAATGATTCAAGAATTCTGTGGCTTGGACATCTTCTTTATAGAGTAGTCTTTTCCTTTGTGGCCATAATATGTCCACAAAAGCATGTGCAAAAAGCCTCTGAGCACAAGAAGAACAGTATTGATGCAGTTTTATAGTATTGTGTTTTCCAGATGTCTGCAGCCCAGCTCATCTTCTGCCAATGCCTTTCAGCTCGTGGTATTCTCCATTGATGAATGGTCTGCAGTTGCGCTCTGTATGTCTGTCAGACACTCTTGTTTTCAAACTCTGTTGTTTGTTGTCAAGCATATAGAGAAGACCAAAAAGCATTTGTCATCAGTCCAAGTTTTAATAATGTATCCGATCATAGTTGAATGCATTGAATTATTTCCATTGAGACAGCAGTGTGAGTGTGATGATCAGAACACGAGTGTTTAAATGTTGTTTAATATGCTGATCTTTCTGATATTTGCACAAACACGTTCTTCACTGCAGGCCAGTGTTTCTGTAAACATGCCAAAACTACACTATAGTTTCTCTTTCTTGAACCGTGACAAATATATTGCTCTCTGTTAACAGTACCTAATGCTGTTGCAGTTGACTCTATTTTTTTTGCACCTGTTTTTTTTGTTAAACTGATAATGATGTAAAGTATGATTTTCATTTTAATAAATGTATTTATTATGCATGCGCCCGTGTATGCATGATTCATTTAAACATGATGTCTGTTACTGCAGTACAGTTGTTGGTGGTTTATACCTAACATTTCCTTCAGGGAAGAGTAGTTGATTTATTATTTTTATTCATTATTTTTTTTCTCTTGCAGTGATTAGCTCTCAGGCTCCTCTGAAATTCATATTGAAATATTAAATAATAAATTACCCGCTGGCTGCAGAGTTTCTGTAGCTTAATCAGTAAAAGTTCATTGGTTTGATTTTCAAGAAATGTATGAATGTATTTGTAAAATGCAGTAAGTATTCTGATTTGTGCATGACTGAATTCATTTGCTCTAAAATCATGAGATTTTAGCTTTTAAATGATCCTTAAAGGACCTTATTTGAAGCAAACCACAGGATTCAGACCTTGAGACCAAATAATAGGGGAGTTTACAAATGATTTATATTATTTTGGTTGTTTATTCAAAATCTACATTTCAGCCAGCACCATAAGCAGCACGGGAATAACAATACATTGCATGGGTCAAAATGAACCATTTTGTGTTTTATGCCACAAATATGTAAAGATCATGTTTCAAGATATTTTGTAAATTTCCTACTGTAAATAGATCAACACTTTATTTTTAATTAGTAGGCTAATATGCATTTCTGAGAACTTCAAAAATGCATCCTCAGATTTCCAATAGTTGTATCATGGCCAAATACAGTCCTATCCTAACAAACCATACACTAATTTATTGTATAAATCTTAATTTGAAAAAGCCGACCCCATGGCTGTTTTTGTGCTCCAGGGTCACATGAGCTGTTGCGCTGCCGGCGTCCCGAGTTCGAATCCCGGCTCTGGACCTTCGAAAGTCCCGATCACCCTCATTCATCAAAACAGCGTTCTAAAACCCACTGCACGTCATGTGAGCAGATCATGTGACAAACACAGTGCTTCCTGTCCAGAGCTGAACTTCGCTCAGTTAAAGCAACACCAGACTGACTCTGAGGTTAAGCGGAGAGTGAGAGAGGTTTGCTCTGTTAAACGCATCGTTATAAACCTGTTCTCTGAGCTTCAGCTGAGGTGTGACTGGATCCAGACATGGAGATATCGTTCAGTGGGAAGAGAGCTCTGGTGACTGGAGCTGGTAAAGGTAAGGTGAAGATTTAAAGAGACAGTTCAGTTCTTCTGTGGACAAGTCATAACTTTATAAAGAATATCTGTTTTGCTTTGAGACTTTGTATCTTCAGGGATCTTATCTCTGCACTAACAGCTCGTAACACTCCACAGAGAAAGAAACACTTGAAATCCCATCATATGACTCCTTTAAAAGTGCATCATCTCATGTGCGTAAGCACATAGCTTTGAACTTGTCTTGTTGTAATGATACACCAGATGTTTGAGTTTCCCACAATGCTTTGCAGGGATTGGACGGGCCACGGCTCTGGCTCTGGCACGCTGTGGGTCAAAGGTCACGGCCGTCACGCGCACAAAGGCAGACCTGGATAGCCTGGTGCAGGAGGTAATGACCCCTTGGACACCAGCGCATGGGAGTTATGACATTTAATTACATTAAAATAAATGTGACTGTAATAAGTGTGTAAAATGTTTAATTAAATTATAATTACCGATGAAGATATTAACAGTTAACAAAGAGGGTTACATCTGCATATTTTCACACAAAAAGATTGATTTCTTTTATAAGTTTCAGTGTTTGCTCTAAAATAAGAGACAGCAGTGTTTCTGGAGTTTAGGACACATGCTTAAACACAAATAGAAAATAAAACAGTTATTGATTATGTATATGCTTATATCTTTTCCAAAGCATTGTTAGATGCCAGTGTTTACTGTCATAGATGTGCAAAGATTTGATTTGAAAAACAGTATCTTATGTTTTTAAATCTGTGTTTAACCTCAGACTGATCTCAAAGTCAGATTTTGAGGAGGCTGTGCTTTAAAATTAAATTATTAGAATCTTAATTTATTAGAAATTTGAAAAGTAATTTCAATTTATTTTTATTTAAAAAAAAATAATCAAAAAGTAAAATTTTATTAGAATCTTAATTTATTAGAAATTTGAAAAGTAATTTAATTTTATTTTTATTTAAAAAAAATAATCAAAAAGTAAAATTATTAGAATCTTAATTTATTAGAAATTTGAAAAGTAATTTAATTTAATTTTTATATAAATATATAAAAAAAATAAAAGAATCGAAAAGTAACCAAATGTACAAAAGAGGTCAGTTACATTACTTTAATAAAGCCATTGAAATAGTTACAGTACTTGTTACATTTGGAGTAGAATAACTTGTAACCAGTGTTGGGAAGGTTACTTTGGAAATGTAATAGGTTACAGATTACAAGTTGCACTATTTAAAATGAAGATATATAATATATTAATATTATATCTTTAGGGTTTGAATTAGGGTAAGTTGCATGCAATTATGTACAATTTATTGTTATTATAATAGTAAGTACATGTGAAATGTATAACAAGGACAAGTGTTACCCAGTTACACTTATTTATGTGATTTAATTACGTAATTCTGTGAAATGTTACTCCTCAACACTTCTTGTAATCTGTAACTCATTTCTTAATAAGTAACCTTCCATCCTGCGACTAAACCATCGTCTCCGAGCACATCTGTGTTCTTCTGCCGCTCATGTATGCTTCATGTATTGACAGTACATCACTTTGAAAGGTGTGTGTGTGTGAGATACGAGCTGTTTCTGCGCCGCAGTGTGCCTCGATTGAGCCGGTGTGTGTGGATCTGTCAGACTGGGACGCTACAGAACGAGCTCTGGAAGACTTGGGTCCGGTGGATCTCCTGGTCAACAACGCAGCCTGCGCTAAACTGCAGCCCTTTCTGGACGTCACGCCGGATCAGTTTGACGAGTAGGGCTTCGAGATATCGCTCTCTCTCTTATCATTGTGTTTGGAAGCAGTCTGAGTGTGTTTGTGATGGCTTTCTCAGGTCTTTCAGCCTCAACGTCAAAGCTGCTCTTCATGTTGCTCAAGTAAGAAGACGAGCCTGTGCTGGATGATATCAGAGCGCGTTCTGCTTCAGGTTTAATGCTGCTGTGTGTTTGTTGTAGATCGTGGCTCGAGGAATGAAGGCCAGGGGAGCTGGAGGATCTATCGTCAACGTCTCGAGTCAAGCCTCACAATGTGCTCTGAAAGATCACGCCGTTTACTGTGAGTCACAGCTCTGATCTTATCTATGAGATAATGATTTTGTTTACATGCACTAATTTTCATCAACTAGAATCAATTCATTTTGATTTCTAATTCTGAAGGAAGTCTCTTCTGCTCACCCAGGCTCCATTTATTTGATCAAAAATACAGTAAAAATCATGAAATATTATTCTAATGTAAAGCAGCTGTTTTCTGTGTGAATCTG
>JAUMHE010000009.1:165530-176869 GCA_032359235.1 Enteromius mattozi | reverse complement strand
GTATCAGTAATAATCTCAGTAATAATGTGTTATTTTAAAAAAAGACTACAATTTTTTGACTAAAACTAGACTAAAATTAAAAGACTTTTAGTCGACTAAAACTTGACTAAGATACCTTGAGTTTTCTTTTGACTAAAACGACGAGACTTTTAGTCGACTAAAACTTGACTAACAAAAAAAGATATGTGAATGACCAAAAATGACTAAAACTAACAAGGACATTTGGCACAAGACTAAGACTAAATTAAAAATATGTGACGAAATTAACACTATTCCTGAGTCCATTGTTTAATGTCGATGTCTCTTACCTCCCTCCGTATTGAGCTCCAAAGGCCTGGAAGGAACTCTGCCAGCTCTTTATGGCTATATGTCAGACCGCAGGCGGCCTACAACACAGAAGAGCGTTTGGGGTTCAGGTTCAGCACACTAAGCCATGTTTGTTTATTTATTTTTTGTAGATGATATTTTCAGCCAGAGAAACAGCAAAGCATGAAAAAAGCACAGTCATGGGTTTGATTCCCAGGCTATGCATGAATTAAAAGTAGTTTGGGTAAAAGCATCTGGCAAATGCATAAATGCAAATATAAAATCTGTATTAGTGGTTCTCAGAGGTCTGCTCTCTCAGCTATAATATTTCTCTCAGATAATTATTCCTAGTGCTGCTGTAATAGATTTACATTTATTCATTAATGTTAAATAAACAGAAAAATGAAAGAAGAAAAAGCTTCCCATGACTATACATGAAAAGCATTAATTTAGTACAGATTATATCACAATTGTTATATTTAGAATTAATTTATATTCTTGTGTTTTCTGTTATTTATTTTGATGCATTTTGTCATTTTTTATTAGGTATTGTTTTAGTTATATTAGTAAACTAAAGGAAAATAAGAAATCTTGCCTTGGCAACCAGCTGCAATAAAATAGTTTAATGTTTATTGTATTTCAAGTCATTAAAATAACTTCATGGTTGGCTGGCACAAACTCAAGACAGTCAAACGAGAAGGAAACGAGAAGGAAATATGAAAAGTTAATGACAAAATCAACTTCAATGTCTGACTATGTTGCTATTTTTTGTGACTAAAACCTGAAGCCCGAGCCAGGATTAGTTGAGAAGCACTGATCTAGTAAAACTAGAGTCTGAATGGCAGCTGTACCAGGGTCTGCAGCGAGTCCACTTTGGCGCTCTGAACATCCGAGTCCAGCTTCTCAATGATTAATGGGAGCAGAAACTGTTACAGGAGAGAGTACAAAACACAATAAATCAAAGGTTCATTCACTGAACCGTTTACAGAATTTCAGTCTATTCATACACAGTACAATGCCAAGCCAATTCTTATTGAGTTTAGGTCTTTAAGAGACTGAACTAAGTTTAGGTCACCCAGAGTGTCTTACCTCAGCAAACTGAGACGTCCCTGTAAGAACAGCCTGTAGAGAAAGAACAAGCTCTTCTTGTGTGATCCCATGAGGATCATTGGGTGGCTGAGCACAGACAGAGAAACAAAAACACAAGCCCATGTCTATTGAGTATGTAGTATGGATAGCACTACTGTTCAAATGTTTGGGTCAGCATTCTTTTAATATACATACACTATCTCTTTTATTTAGCAAGGATGCGTTTAATTGATAAAAAGTGATAATCAAGACATTTATAATGTTCCATAATGATCTATTTCAAATAAAAGCTGCTCTGTTGACTCATCTGTGACACTTAAGACTGGAGTAATGATGCTGAAAATTCAGATGCGCATCACAGAAATAAATTACAGCTTAACAGATATTAACACAGAAAACAGCTATTTAAAATCTTAATAATATTTCATAATTTTTACTATAGTTTTAATCAAAAAAATGCATCAAAAAAGAAAAAAAAAGAAAAATCTTACCAACCCCAGCATCTGAATTGGTATGAAATCTCAATTCTAATCAAATTTTGGGGTACTAAGAGGAACGCGTCTGCTCAAATACAAACATGTCAGATAAAAGTACTCACAGGGCTAAAGTCTATGGGGAAATAACAGGACGTCACTTCAAAAAGCTCCTCTACAAATTTACCTGAAAAGAAAAATGCAGACACTTTTTGTAAAGAAAACAAACAAACTAATAATCATTACAT
Source organism: Enteromius mattozi (assembly GCA_032359235.1). NCBI lineage: Eukaryota > Metazoa > Chordata > Actinopteri > Cypriniformes > Cyprinidae > Enteromius > Enteromius mattozi. Next base: position 174,753 of record JAUMHE010000009.1, on the reverse strand, counting down.
TCATAGACATATACACACATACATATATACTATTACATTTTACTACACATTATATGCATATCATATATTGTCATATCTACACTAACCGAGATCGTAACCCCTGTGAATGACGTTCCTGGCCACCTGGAATGCCAGCAAAAGGTTGCGTGGATCTCGTTCTCCATCTACTGACTGCACAAACCCAAATACGAAGTCTGCACCCAAACCCTTGAGCTCTGTGGATTAAGAGATCATGAGTGTTTCATGAAAGCAAAGGCATTAATATAAAAAGGAGAAAAAAAAAAAAGATTTCCAGCGTTCCTTACCCTCTTCTCTGGTCTCCATTAGACTGATAAGGATGTTGTAAACACATGATCGCTCCGCCAGCATCAAGGACTGTTACAGAGAAATAAGTGAGGAAAAAAATGGTTTAAACCTGAATATGTACTGAACTGTAGGATTCAAGTACAAACTAATGAAACACTATTTAGTTAATAAATGTGTGATACTATTAAAATGATAAATCATCAATGTTTAATGAGACATATCGTTGTCACTTTATGTATTTACTGTCATGAATCCTTACTAAATAAATGCATTCACCTGAACATGAACATCCTGGAAGATGGATCTCAGAATGGACACAGCTGAACCAGGTGGCAGAACAGAGCATTTTGTCTGAAAGAAACCAAAAACAAAGACAAAAGATAAGTACTGTCAAGGTGACTATGACGATAACAGATGAGGCTCGTTTAAGGTGCTCAGCCTTACCAAAGCTTTGAGCCCCTGGAGAACATGTGGTATGATCACATAGTGATCCTTCAGTCTGTTCTCATAGAAAGCTATCAGAACCTCCACTGGAAACAAAACAAACCTGCATGAGTCTTTGCAATCCAATCACAGAACGTCATTCAGACCTCTATCGATCTATAGTTCTCACCTTCTCTCTCAGATAGGCTGCTGTGGCACTCCTGCAGGACCTGAGACAGGAGCTGAACTCCTCGGCCACGAGTCTGAGGCTGAGAGCTGGTCAGACTCACCCTGCACGCAACACACAAAATAAACAAGGTTCACAATGCACTTTTGAGGCTGACAGCTGTCTAAAACATGCAGCTCACCACTTATACTGCTAAGACTACTAATGTAGTTGTGCTTTTATGATACGTACGCAAGAGACAAGCATAAGGAAAGTGAGACCACTTATAAGAGAAAAACACGGAAGAGTTTTACCCCAACGCCTCGACCAGCTGGAGAACTGTGAACTGCCCAGCCTTGACACCTTAAAATAAGACATAAACTTATGTTTAACCCTGTAATGCCTGACATATGAAAAAACAGAGATAACAAATTCAAGGCACAATTTATTGAAACTTTAGACAATATCTTTAAACAATAAAAAAACTGCAACCAAAGTAATATATTTAAAATACATTTATGTCATACTAAGTATAGCACAAATCTATTAACATATTTACTAAAAAAAGTGATATATTAAGACTTTCTGATATAATAATTTAGGCTATAATTAAACTTTATTTGGACTACTACTTGTGCACAAAGAACATTTCTTCATTTTAAGCCTAAAGTGTGTTTTAGAGTCATTATTGATCAGTTTAGTATACTAAATATACAACTGCAGGATGCTTTTATTAAGTACATGAATATGTCCACGTACTTCTAATGTACTGAACATGAATTAAATGTTGTTTTGCTGAAAATACTAGTGGCCTAAAACTTTTGCACAGTACTGTAGATTAGTATATTTATTTTTCACAAGGGTACGGAGCTCATAAAGCCCAAAATTAGCAAAAATATGCAATCTGTAACCAAGCAAGCTCTTCTTTAAAATAGTACTATTTACATACAATTATATAAATACTGGCACTCAATATTTCACTTTTGTAAGAAAATATTTGAACACTTAAATTTATGATGAAAACATAATCCAATGATGACTGAGAGGTGCACTACTAAGAGACTGGATGATCAAGTAAGCCCAAGGTGCTTCAAATACACAAGTTCCTCTCATGTTTATCTAAAGATTTCATAGCATACTAAACCTGTGTTTTACTTGCTAAACCAATATTAACTATTAGTCTGACGACAGGAGAGATCATAGAAGGCTTAAGAACTTAAGTAAACTCATGATGTATGCCTGTGTGGACTTTCTAGGGTTAAAGCACGGTCTTGAGTCCACTGTCAGGTTCAGTCAGAGGAGGCTACGCTAACGCTAGCAGCTTAGCAAAACAATCACACACGACTTTAATAAAGAACACGACGCCATGGCAGCTCCTGGTTTGGGTGTTTTATGAAGCAGGCACACAGTGTAAGAGTAAGGAGGGTTTTGTGTGTGTGTGTGTGTGTGTGTGAGCAGCTCTGTGATACAGGATGTGGCGGTTAGCATCTCTCACGGATTCTCTGACAGCGTTCATTATTAAGAGTCAGCGCTCAAACCGGCCAGACACGGCCAAGACGAGAGATACCGATGAACGAGATACCTGTAGCGGTTTCTGCAGCCTTGCTATCGACCTGTCCAGACACGAATTCTTCCACTAAACCCAGCAGCACGCCGTGATCCGCGGCCATCCTGAAGAACAGCAGCCAGCGCTAAACTCCGCCGCGCATGCGCACAACAGCGCCTCTGTGCCTGCGCGAGGGACTTCAGCTCACAAAATAGTGCACCGTTTCAATTCAAATCATAATAAACATTTATTTATTTTAAATGTATTATTTATTTATTTAGTTAGTTAGTGTTATTGAATGAGTTTCAAAGTAATTTTTTTCTAAAAAAATATTTCAATATTAATTACGTTTTTTTAATATAAAAGTGTGTGTTTTGTAAAATAAAATATCGTAAGGTCTACATATATATTTTTTAATCAGCTATGTCTATTTATTTAGTAGATCTTAAGGTTGATTTGTGAATGTTGCTGAAATAATTAAAATATTAATTGCATAATTATGTTTTTGTTGTTGTTGTTTTTGTTTTTTTAGAAAAGTGTGGGTTTTAATAAACAAGTAAAATGTCGTAAGGTTCTACATTAGTGTCAAATTATTCCAAAATGGCAAAAAAAAAGTGTATTATTAGTCTGAACAAATTAGCAGCGATCGTCAATGAATATTTGTTTCTCTATTTTCTGATTCATATGATGCATTTGCTTATATTACGAGAATAATATACTCAAACACACAGACGTGAGACTTTTATAAGTGCATTTCAGAGACTTCCTAAATGGATGGAGATGTCAAACTCTGGGTCTTGGCAGAAATATCAATAGCCTCCTTTTTTCTTTTTTTTTTTAATCGCTAGCCTACTACTAAGGTCTCGCATATATGTTGTTATTAATGCATTTAGCAATAGATATGAACTATTGTTCCTGCTGCTATGAAGACTGGAAAACATGGTGGGAAAATGTATTTAATTGTTCAGTTGTTATAACTATTTTCTATGTAGCCTGGTAAGTACTCTATTTTTTCTTAGCATTCTACGCAGCAGGCAATTATTATTTGTTTATTTTTTTTAAATGGCGTTTTTAAACGTTAAATCGCTTTATTGCACCGTGAAGCAAACTGCAAATATAGCTCTCTCCAAAATAAAAAAAACGCAGTCTGTTCACCAGAAGATCACAAACGTCCCACGATTTTTGAGCGGAGTTTGAAGGCTCCCTCTGGAGGAGGGGCTCTGGCGCAGTCACGTGGTCAGAGCGCGCATGCGCGGTGCGCGTCAGTAACGCGAACTAGTTGGAAACATCAGTGAGGGGAAAGGTAACGTTAGACTAGCGGAGATAAAGAGCTGAGGCAGGTTTGCGACGCGTGTGTGTGTTTAGATATACACCAAAGCGAGCACGGAGTAATCTATAAAGCTAAAAGACGAGTCTCGCTGATGTTGTTTGACTCTTTTAGACCGGATTTAAGAGTTCGGGATGAAGCTAGTGCTCTGGCTAGCCGCTGTAAGTTAACGTTAGCTCGTCGGACAAAGCCAGAAACAACTAAACGCGATTCTCTAGCCGGATAACTTAACGTAGAGATCATCCCAGACATCCCGAGTCTGGAGTTTTGCTGAGTTTTGGTTATTTTGTTTTGTAGGAGGCTTCGCTTTAATGCGCGTGCTGTTGATCGATCACCTGTATTGAGAACTGTGGTGCTGTTTCCGGTCGGCAAATCAAATGATCACAAAGCAGGAGTGAATCTTAAAGTCGTCTTGAGATGTGGCCTGTGCTTGATTGACAGTCATGGGAGGCTGCGTGGGGCGCGAGCGCGCGGAGTCACGTGGACACGGCTCGAGGAAGCGCGGAGGTGAGACTTCTGCATCTGCGATGCTGCTTTGCATGTTTGCTTCTGTGTGGCTTTCTTCAAAACATGCAAATGTCAGGTGTATTGACTTAACCTGATGTGGGAGGAACAGACACAACACACAAACAAAAACCACGGTATTACCATGTTACGAGGTATTATATGTGGCATGTAGTATTTTGAGACATGCTTCAAACAACCATAAGCTTGCCATCAATGTTACAAAGAATGCTTGCTTTCTAACGCAATGTTAAGCAAACGATTTAATCAGCAATTAGTAAATATATGCATATTTCAGGTGTGTTGAATACCACAATATACTATATAAAGCGTTGAGTACCTTGTAAATGCCATGTTTTAGGAATGTGATAAACACTATAGTGTATCTCAAAGTGCAGTGATTTCACGATATACTTTTAATACTACATCTCTTTGCTACCTCACTTAAAAATAGTAAAGTATAGCAATTTTGGGGGCAGCAGACAACACCATCGGCATGTTTCCTAGGTATTATAAACATCATGACACATAAATACACCACCATAGGCTTACCACGGTATCACCACAGTACATATTTCTAATACATTTTAGTTTTCTCCTATGCAATCATTTAATGTACTTAAAATGTTCATATTTCAGATGTACTGAAATGCATAATGCACCACCAACAGAAAAGTACCATGCACACACACACATTCACATATACTATGGTTTCTGAAATGCATCAAATGTGCAGTAAACTTATACCATAGTTTACATATCGAAGTGCACTTGTGTTACCATTTGGTTTTTATATTACTTTTGTTAGCCTACTTAAAAATATTCACATTTCTGGTTGAAAGTAACATTTTTGAGAGCAAGCATTAAACCGTAGTGTTACCATGTTTCATCTAATACTGTGTTTTTCGTACATTGGTTGTGATAATACTTTAAATTCACAGAAATGCATAGCATATTAATCAAAAGTATGGCATGTTTTTTCTTAAAATGTGCAACTTTTAGTTGCAACACTTCTGCTTTTCCTTTTTGTTGAAGTTCCTCTTCTGTTTACTGCCACCGGTCTCAAACAATCATTTTATTGACTTAGATGTTAAATAAGGTGTGTTTACTGGTAGCACTTTTTGTAGATCTCACAATAGGAGTCCTGGTTTTGAGCGTTATCTGTTTTTCTTCTCCTGTATGCGTGTTGGAGCTGGCAGTCTGTCCCGGCTCAGGGCATGTCCCTGCGTGTTTGCTCCATGTGACCGTTGTGCCTGCTGGTTTTCTGCCTTTCCTATCAGCTGTAGTGAAAAATAATCGGGATAGAAAGCCCAAACAGTTGACTGAGTCTGAAGGAAAGTGTGTTTGTGTGTATCAGTGCGGCTTCAGACGTTTATCAGTGTATTGTAGGTTTATCTGTGCTTCAGCATGTTGTGAGTGTCCTGAACAGGAGATAAGATTTTCATTGACACGTGGGCTGTGTATCATGTGACCGTTCCTAGAAGACAATGCATCTCTCCGATCCAGTCCGTCTTCGCAGCAGAGCGACGTTTGGGAGGTTTATTAAATAACAGTCAATCGTTCTTATGTGAAATATCCTAAACAACAATAAAAATAAAAGAGCTACCATTTAGCACACAAATGAACTTTGCATAAATAACATTTATACATTTTTTATTGATTATTATTACCACAGAAACCTTTAAAGAAATAGTACCACTATTATGAGTATTATTTAAAGTTTTGCACTTTGCCTAATAAGATGATACTCATATTCAGAGTAGTTAGATTACATATCATTCTCGTTATTATTTTTATTTAAAAAAGGCCTATTATTATTGCTATTGTTATTTAAACAAATTTTTCTCAATAATATAAAATATTCATAATGCATGTTAGTGCTGTCAAGTGATTAATCATGATTAACTGCATCCAAAAGTTTGTTTACATTATATATATATATATATGCATGTGTTTACTGTTTATATTAATATACATAAATACACACACATACAGTATATATTATGATAATGTTAATTTGTGTATATATTCTTATATTTTATATTGTATGAAAGTATATTTATATTTAAAAATGTACTTGCGTGTGTGTGTGTGTGTGTGTGTGTATACATAAATGTACTTAGTACACACACTCATTATTTTGGAAAACTTCAGATGTGATTAATTATTTTACAGCACTAATGAATATATGAAACTAGGTTTTTGAGTGGTTTTTAATTTAATTTTGTGAATCTGATTACATGCTTAAGTATGTAAAATATTCATTATTTCTGTATGAGACTGATTTGCAGGGTTTTTTTGTTGAATTTGTTCCTAAGAGTCAATTGTTTGTCAATCTTATTATTATTATTATTATTATTATGTTAGTAGTACAACTATAAAATCCTTTAAAACAATTATTTAAATTATTATTGTTTCTGTTTTGTGCATAAACCTTGCTTAATAATGTGTTCATAATTGCTTTGTAAGACTGATTAGTGAGTGTTTTGACTGAAATGAATCTGTTGGTATAAGAGGTTTGTTGTGAATCAGACTGTGCTGTGTTTGTTGAGGACAGGCGTGCATTTTTGGTGCATAATTTCTCACGTTGCTTTTAGTTTGACAACACTACAGAGGCAGATGTCATAAAAATGCTTTTTACAGCGCTAACAGAAGAAGAGCTGCACATCATTCAGTGATGAAGCGGGAGCGTCTCGTGTTCCTGTAACACAGATCTGTTGCAGCTTGTGTGAGAGTAACGAGAGAATTACAGGAGAAGAATGCAACTTTGTTAGGCACCTTAGAGCTCCGGGCCTCGAGACAACGAGAGAGCGTTTACATCTCCTTTGACTGGAGATTATACGAGGTGCCGATCTTTGACAGTCACTTTCTGCGTCGTGTATTGTTGTTGTCGCTTCAGTCATAATCATAAAGTGGAATAGACCTTAGATGATTTAAATCACAAGTGCTCCTTCCTTCTAGCCTCGTGTTGCGAAGCCAATGAAAATGGGCACAAAAAAAAAAATCTCAAAGAAACTGGCATCAAGCTCTTGGCTTCTGGGAACGTTTAGAGTCCCTTTTGGAGTTCTTCACATCGTCAGTGGTCTCTTTTATTTGACCCAAGCGCTGGATTGTAAACACAGCCATTTGTCTACATTTCTCTGCCTGTCACTTTGAAAGCCCTTTTTTGGATTAACCCCATAAATCCTTCAGTATCAGATTACATGCACACGTTCACAGTCCTCTAAATGAACGAAACTTTGCTTAAAAACCACCATCTACTGCATGTGTTCTGTCGTCGGATTGAGTTTTTGTTCCTGTAAAAGCTCTTTTAGTGTAATTGTACAAACGTCCAGCTTCTTCTGTCAAATCTTTTTTTTTTGATGAAGTAAGAATAACTTTGGTCATATCTCCAGATGAACTCTTACTGGACTGAAGCAGCTCGTCAATCATTTTCTAGAAGAATCAGATCATCAGGAGCTTTACTTTCACTGTTCCTCAGCGGAGCAATGATCTCCACAAGCCTTTATTTCTTCAGCTCTTGTTTTGGCTATTGAAAAAAAAGACAAAAAACGGTTTCCGATTTATGGCCCGTCAACCGGTGCATCCCTAGTTCAGAGGACCAGACGTCCTGTAAAAGCTGCATTGCTCCTGTGTGTGTTTTTTTTTTTGTTTGTTTTTTAGGTGTTGTTGATGATACTCCTCCATCATTGTACTATCAGAAGCATTCTGGGTGGAACAGGGCTTTAAATCACACAATGTGTCCTGGTGATTACTTGTTATTACACCTTTATGCTATAAATAATGTGTTTGGATGAACGCTCTCACCAGGATGAGTCATCTATCTCTCCATCTGTGTGTACTTCCTTATTTCTGGAGCAGGTTTATTACTAGAGGTGTTAGCTTACGCAAGCATCACTATTACTGCTGGGGTCAGGAGAAGATTCTAAACGTGTGGATTGATCAGATTAATCTTCTAAATGTTTCTTATTGGACATTAGCGTTCTTCTGGTATTTGTAGCTTTATGTTTATGCTTTCTTGGTTATTTTCTAAAAGCTTTGTGTGTAAATAATTAGGGCTGCAACTAACGATTATTTTGATAATCGATTAGTTGGACGATTATTTTTTCGATTAATCGGATAAAAACTAAATGCTTCTTTAATTTGATGTTTTGCTTATAACTATATAAAAACATAAATCAGGGTATTATTTATGTATAAAAGTAAACTTTAAAAAAATCCAAAAGCCACATATAGAGTTTAATGATCTTTAATTTTGACATTTTAAACCTTAAATGAAAGACAAAGTTTGTTTTTGAACAGTAAAACTTCTCTAAATATCCAAAATATAAATAAAAAAAAGCAAAACAATTGTACTCTTATTATATTCACATTATGAAATTAGGACAAAAACATGCTGAAAATGATATTAAGCAGCAGAATTTGTTGAAATATCAAAATAATAAATAAAAACAAACAAATATTGAAACAGAGGTAGAAATCTGTGTTAATGGCTGCTTGTTGAGAAGTGCATGGGGGATTTCTTTTTTGAATGAACTCACTCATGCTGAGTTGTCTGTTCTTAAAAAAATAAATAACAGCATTTGAGTAACTTATGCAAAGTAGAGCATTTTATGTAAATCAACATTTGTTTTGTTTTTAACAGTAAGTGCAGATGACAAGTCGACAGTGTGTATATACAATATATATATAGTTTAAAAAATACACTGGCATATTCAGTTGTTAAGATATAAACAGCTAAAATAATGTCATTTTGTATAATAAAATGATATATGCATAAGTAAAACCACAGTAAATTACGTTTGAAAACAGCTTTGCTAGTTAACAAGTTAACTTTGTAGTGGACTATAAAAAAACCTGTAGAAATGTAAAAAGCTAATAGTCACAAATGTACTATTATTTGCATTAGCTGAAAACCACAACAATCACTAAATGTAATATTCTACTGTTA
>JAUMHE010000009.1:111604-123433 GCA_032359235.1 Enteromius mattozi | reverse complement strand
TATATATTCAAAATACAAATGTTTTTTTTGTGAAGTCAACATAGAGTTTATTGAAGAGGAACCCACCTGGTCTTGTGGAAGATGATAATCTACTGTCCAGTAAAGAGTCATGCCTAGTGAGTAAACCACCATCTAAAATCAGAGCACATACATGCTACATTTCGTCTTGATTTTCCATAAAAGCTGATCTTCTGAAGACACTCACCACTCCTCTTAACCTTCAGCAGAAAGGTCAGGCTAAAGACTATCTACCACACCTGGAGGCCAGCTCACCTTCTCCGTGGCCTGTCTTCTGGAGCAAGTGTTGCTCTGAGACATTTCTGGAGAAGCGAAGGAGCCAGTCTCCTCAGATCGGCTGCAGCTCTTGAAGGCAACGCCGCCGTCTGCAGAAAGCAGCATGGAGCCAGGACTGATGACACAACACATGTTACCAGGATCTGGAGGAAGGGAGGGATTGTGGTGACGGATTACATTGGCACTGAAGGACAAGAGCCTGAAAATGAATTGGAAGAGCTCTGTACCTTTACTGGAGATGTCTATCAAGGTTTCAGCAGCTCCGAGGAGGAGAGCCCAGACCTCGTCCTCCTCCAGAGGAGCTCCTCGTGACTCCAGCACCTCCGCCAGGGTCACAAACATGCTCATTCTGACACACACACACACACACACATCACATCATACAAATGCATGCAAAAGTATGTGAACCCCTGGACTTCTCACTGAAAAAACTGCTCTAAACAAATATGTGGCTTGATTTTGATGTGAGAGATGACAGAAGATGGACTTGAGGAAGAGTTATTATGGGTTTATTATGGGAAAAAGTAAATTTCCTGTTGTTTCTCATTTAAGTTATGTTTAAAACGTCATAATGCTGGATTAGTTTGATCTTCTGTCTTCTCCAGATGTTAACTGATGGACTGGAGTGCTGTGGATTATTCTGATGTTTTTATCAGACTCTCATTCTGACGGCACCCATTCACATCCATTGCTGAGACACTGATGCAGAGACACATGTCATTAATGTTTTAAGTTAACATTAACCTAGAGATTCACATGCTTTTTCTATACTTTCTGTAAATGCTTCACAGCTTGTTCACACATCCTTGTGCTTTACTAGTTTAAGCAGACTATATTTGTATAGTTCTGTCTTAGCTGAAGATGAGATCCAAAGAACTGTTTATGAAAGTCAATGGGGTCCAAAACAACACCTGACTCCAGTGAAATTCATTCATTCAACACCAACATTTTCCTAAGTATCTTCTTTTTGCGTCTCACAGAACAATGTTTAGAACAACACGAAGATGAGTAAATAAATAAAATAATTTTACATTTTTTTGGGTGCACGGCCCCTTTAATTGTCCACCCACCATTACTTCACACTGCCTCCACTGCATTTGCGTAGATTGGCAATCTATAATTAGCTAAAGTACAGTCTCCAGTGTGTGTCTTTAATTAATTACCTCTTTAATTACCAGTTAAATGAGGGAACTACCATACATAGCACGTAAGAGCCACGTCATATTTTCTCTGCTTCATCTTCGTGTTGTTTTCGCACGCTTGCAAGCCTTTTCCTCTAGTAATTGGCTTTGAGAGAGCCTGCTGGATTTGCTCTGATGTGTTGTCTCTTACAACTAAAGTTCAAACTAAAAAAACAGAAGATTAAGAAGCGACTTTCATTGACCTGGAGCGCTGTTTTATATGTAACAATATAGGACAATTACCTCAAAAACGACCGAGGCAGTAGGTTTTCCCAGTTGTTATGAAGGCTCAGAGCAAGATTCGTGCTGGAGTACTAATTAACATTTAAATTGGCTTGCAAAGCTGCAGTCTTTAAAGCATCTTATAGTGATTTGAATATATTTGCATTTACGCATCAAAATGTCTTGGTTAACTCATTTGGTCACCAGTTGCCCTTATAGTGGATTAACATGGCACCCTCAGGAGTGGCACTTGCCTTCAATCACTGACCTTTCCATTACTACAAAACACACAGCTTTACCTTGCTGTTTACCTTCAAAGTAAATGTGTTACAATCCTCTCTTGATGGAATGATCATATAAGTTCAATGCATCTTCTGCACTAATATTTTTAAGCAAAACTTGAACTGTAAATGTTGTATTGACAGAATCATACACTCTCAGATATAAAGGTAGAAAAGCTGTCTCTGCGGCGGTACCTTTTCAAAAGTTAGACTTTTGTACCTATTAGGTTCAAATATGTACACTTTAAGTACTAATATGTACCTTTAAGGTACCAAAATGGCTTATTTGAAAAGGTACCGACCCAGTGACAGCTTTTCTTCACCTTTATTTCTGAGAGTAATACTATTTAACGCAGATGATATTATAAGTGGCATGTATGAATAGGCAAAACACTGCATTATTGCATCTGTCTTAAATCTCATAACTGGATCTACTAATATGTGGGTTAAAAAATCATTTGCTAAGGGAAAATAAATAATTCATTACAAAAATGCAACTACTATTTAAATATACTGAGAGAATATGACCATCCCATTCCAAACTTATACTTACATATCGAAGAATATTGCTTCCCACATCTCTGTTATAAGACATTAAAAATTAAAGAACAAGTTGTAAAGCATTTATACCTTTCTACATTCGATATACGCAGAGTTGTCCCCTGGATATCTTCAGCTCGGTATAACTCCTCTCAAGCATGTCTCCCACAAACATACTGACAAACACTCAGCTTTCATAATTATCAATATCAACGGCTGCACCGTTATTATCGGGGGATGTCCTCCATTGAAATGTTGTCGCCGCTGCGTTTTGGCTTAATTAGTCCTATTCTTAGAGGGCAGCCATAAGAACTCAATTGGATTAGAGCAAAGGTTTGACGGGTCAGTGGGCGACCAATCAGTGTGTCCAAAAGCCCCACCAGAGCTGTACTAATCTGACTGATAGATGTGAGGTGTGACTCTGTAGATTTCATTCAATCTATTCTCATCATGGCATTACATTACATTATCCAGGAAATGAGGTAAAAGGTTTAGAACAGATCCCTCATACCTTTTCCTTTAATCAAACGAATTACTGCACTACCTCAAGAAATATTAAAGTTGATCTTTCGTAATCCTTTCGTCCTTGACCTTTTGTCAAAGGTCATAAAGCAAAGATGCAGTTAATGCATCATCATGGCATCATCATGCTAAACATGAGTTGCTGATTTAATGCACGATTTTAAAAGCATACAAATAAGCATTTTGGATGGAACACTTTCAGCCTTATGTATCAGCATAGCCTTATATAATTTACAAATTTGGTGTGTGTTCTTTTTCATATGTCAAACTCAAGCCAGTCTTCCATCCAAGATACTTACAGTACTTACAAACTTACATACAGTATACTTACAGTACTGCTTTTAAAATTGTGCATTCAATCAGCAACTCATGTTGGTTGATATATACTGTATATATGTGTGTGTGTGTGTGCTTGTAAATGAGCTCATATTTAATTACATAATGTCTTGTTTGCATATTTAAACAACACTTCAGAATATTTGTACAAAACAATTGTCTTAATGAAGCTAATATAATTAAAAAACTGGAGAAATAAAATGTTACCCTGTTCACTTCTCGTGAAATGTCATAGTTAAAATATTTTTTATTGTGTAATTTCTTTCTCTTGGAGAACACACTTGTTTCTGTGATTATAAAACTCGCCAAGTAATAGCAAAAAGTGTAAAGAGTAAGATATTAAACCATCAATTACAGTATACAAATTAAAGTCATTGCAAAATTAAATAGTTCCGCTTTCCTATTTTTAGTGAAATGGTGTTTAGATCATTTTTTAAATTCTTTCAAAATAAATGAATAAATAAAACAATTTATATTTGTGGATAAATAACATTTAAAATGTAAAATAAAATGAATTAAGTTTATAACAAAACAAGCATTGGTTTTAGTAGAGACATATTTATAATGTCTTAAAATAATTCCTTTAAAAGTAATGGACACATTCTGCTGGATATTAAAAAAATAAAACATATTTTACCTATTTTGACTCTATTGGCTCAGGAAAATAAGTTTTTTCCTTTTTTCTTTTTTTTTAAGGAGTGAGCGATTTCTTTTTCTATTTATATTTTGTATTATTATTAAACAGTGACATAACAAATGTAAACACAGTACGAAAAAAAAAACAAAAACAGATGTTAGAGCGATTTTCTGCGAAGTTCAATAATAAGCAACGCGACGTCATCGCAAGACTCCGATGACGTCGGGCAAGGGCGCAGAAACTGCGCACGTCACACCCACGCAAAGACACGGTGACGTAGTACGCAAGTGTCCGCAGCTCAAGGCCTGCCAGTGGACGGAAGCGCAGTGAGCGCAGAGCTTGTGTGTTTCAGAAGAAAACAAGACGAATACAGCATTCCCCTGAGCTCAGTGTGAAGACAGCGGTGCTTTTCTAAACCTGCTCCAGAACTGGCTGCGTCTCTTTTAAGAGGGTAAGTAAACATTAGCAGTTTAACCGCTGCTGTTTTTAAGGTGGGTTGTGGGGGAGGGTAACGCACCACAGTAAACACCGCTGACTAGCTGGTTTTAGCTAGTTGTTTGGTGGAATAAACACCTTAGTGTGTTCTTTCACTTAGTGGAGAGCATTGTGTTAAACACTGTGTTGTACAATACACCATTTCGACATGCCACATCGATGATGGTATTAGTAACGTGGTACTCTGCTATGTACCATAGTACTGGAGGATGATTTATATTTTATGATATATCGTTACATTCAAGCTAAAAATGAGTCAGACACCAGATATAGTTTTTGATATCTTTTTTACTAGTGGGTGCTGGACACTGTAGTCCATTTATGTAATTGAGCATAGCAAAATAAAGTCCACTGTGACATATTATACCCCAAAAACCTTCATGTAGTGGACAACCAGTAACATTTGGGACACTTTGACCTGATCATGTTTTGCTTTAATCGCTAATGCAACTTTTTTACACCACATACTGAGCAAAATTAAGCATTGCTAGGTAATTGTGTACTTCAATTTACAATTTTTTGGTTGATTCATTACATGCCTTTCTATTAAATCTGATATTATATAAAGTTTGACTTTGAATACTTGTTATATTTTATTACCATTTTCTAAACCATGGCGAATAAACTGTGAAATAGTGTGAGAAATGTTGAAGGTGTCTAAAATAATTTCGTTTGACTGTATATACATGGTACCTTACTGCTAAAGTAAGCAGGGTGTTTATGGTATTTAGTCAATCTGCAAGTGACATGACGTCTAACATTGTCTGCGTCTTAAAACCTAGGGAGCTGCCTACCTTGACAGCACTGTCTGTGATGCCCAAACATGCTGTCTATATGTAGGAAAGCCAATTGAGAGCCGTTTGTGTCCATGCTTAACTCACTGTGCTCTGATGCACAGATAGTCTTTCACTGCATGAATCGGTTTTGATTAGATTTCGATTCAGCGTAATGGACTCTGGAGGTGTGAGGAGTCCGATCAGAGATGTTGAGGTCATTGGTTGTGGATGGTGCTGTGAGATGTTGAATTCAGGGCATTCGGGTGCGGTTCTCCATATTATTTTAGGAGATGGGATGATTGACACTTTCCATTCACATTGATGCTAAAGAATGCAATAAATTACATTTTAATTCAGAAATTGTCCTGAATCCCTAATTAAACAGTTTGCGGATTTAAGTATAATTTAGTGCAGTTTAGGGCTACGACAATTAATGAAAATAACTTTACAGGAGTGAATAAAATAAATGCATCTGAAATATAGCAGAGGACGCAGACTGAATGGTAGAAGTTAGGCTAATGTTAAGTCTGGTAATCGTAAATATCACATTTAGTGGTTTTTACGGTTTAATTGTTTTTAATTTAGTGATTACAAAAAGCTTCTTACAATTAAAAAGAGGTTGTTTTCTTGCATGATGCCTTTCCACCAAAATATGATTACGATTATGATGAAAATTATGATATACGTGGTAGTTGATGTGTTAATGTGTCTATGGTGTGACAGCAAAAAATCTGTAACATTGACTATAATCCTCTCTCGTGCTATCTGTAACTCTTAAGAATGAAGATATATATTTCTCATGTTATTTTTACGTTTGTTTTCTACATTTGTCTATGTCACACTATGTCCTGATTTTTATTTGTCAACTACCCACATAAAAATAATAAAAATAATAATAACATACAAAATAACTAAATAGATAAACATCAGGATAATGTACACATTTATGATTGAACATTAATGTAAAAATGCAATTCAAATGTCTTCTATATAATTTTGTGTATTTTAACTTTAAAACTGTGGGCAAGCTGTTTTTTTTGTTGTTGTTTGTTTTGTTGTAAAGTTTTTGATAATCTTCATATTTTGTGTGGTGGTCAGTTCTTTTACCAAGAAGTTTAAATTGACTTCTACCTTTTTATGGCCATTTTTACCCTTATAAAGCCATTTTTCTAAAAGTGTGCATTCTTTTTTTAATCACATTTTTACATTTAATCAGTGAATCAGAATAAGATATTTGCGCTGTTCCAAGCAAATTAAATCAGTATCAATAAAACTTATCTTTGCAATGCAAAGGAAACACAGAAGCACATTTAGATGTATTGTTTTAATGCAGAACATGAATGCATTTATCCTGCCGGTACAAATGCATAAATAATGTTTTGATATATTAAACAAAACATTGAATACGCAACAGTGTTGTGGTTGTGTTGGGAACTATTTTTGTTGGCGAAATAGAGCAAAAACAGGCAGTACGGTGTCTAAAATATCAGTATCTTAATTAACTTGTTTTTGAACTGCTGTTAAAATTAATATATATATATATTAATATATATTAATATATATCTTCTCAGGCTGCCCCTTCCTGGTCAGATCTGTCAGAGGGGTGGCTAGAGAGGAGAAGTTGGGGATAAAACGGTGATAAAATCCCGCCAACTGTAAGAAAGCTCGTACCTGGGTTTTAGAAACGGGCCTTTCAGCCGACCAGACGGCTTCCACCTTCTTTTCTTGGGGCTTGATGAGATCTTTTCCCACCTGGAAACCCAGGTACTTTGCTTCAAACAGGGCAAGATGGCATTTGCAAGGGTTGGCGGTCAGCCCAGCCCGACGTAGCTCCAACAGCAATATTGCCAGAAGCCACTAGGGGTTGAGAACGCCGTTTTTGGCTTAGCCTCCTCGGTCAACGGTACTTGCCAGTAACCTTTGGTGAGATCAAATGTGGAAATATATTGGGCCCTTCCTAGCCGGTCGAAGAGTTCATCCACTCGGGGCATCAGGTAGCTGTCGAACTCAGACACTTAATTGAGTCTTCTGAAGTCATTACAAAACCGGAGGGTGCCGTCGGGCTTTGGGATGAGAACAATCGGGTTGGACCATGGACTGCGTGATGGTTCAATTACCCCTAACTTCAGCATTTGTTGAATTTCCATCTCAATAGCCTGCCGACGAGACTCAGGGACCCGATAGGGCCGCTGCTTTATGACGACTCCTGGTGGTGTTCGGATGGCATGATGGAGAACATTTGTCTGCCCAGGCATGGGGGAGATCTGACCAACCAGATGTTGGAGCGTTGTCTTCTGCCCGGCCGACAGGAGGGGGATTGTGTCCACCACAAGTGGCTCTTCAGTGGCGAAAGCGTTTAGCTGGTCCCTGGTCCTAATCCATCTCTTCAGCAAGTTGACGTGGTACAGCTGCTCAGTTCGTAGTCTCCCCAGTTGACACACCCGGTAAGTCCCACTTTCTCTAGGACCGTGTAAGGGCCCTGCCAAGTGGCTAGAAACTATCAGGCAGAGGTGGGGACCAGGACCCTCACTCGATTCCCCTGTTTGGAACTCTCGAAGCTGGGCAACATGATTATAATGCAGCTGTTTCACGAGGGGCATTACTTGGTCAATTCTCTGTCTCATCTGGGTGACATGTTCTACGCATCTGTTTGAGCGTTTGGTTAAACCGTTCAATGAGCCCCTCAATCTGGGGTTGGTAGACGGAGGTCCTTATCTGCTTAACCCGGAACAGCCTGCAGAGGTCAGCCTTCACCCGAGACATGAAGTGAGTGCCCTGGTCGGTCAGTATCTCTGCTGGGATGCCTACTTGGCTGCACAGAAGGAACAGCTCTTGGGCAATGGCCTTGGCGGTGGCTTTTCGAAGGGGCACTGTTTCTGGAAACCGGGTGGCGTAATTGACTATCACCAGGATGTGTTCATGCCCCTGGGCAGACTTTGGCAGCGGCCACATCAGATTCATCCCAATGCGCTCGAAGGGCACCTCGATGATGGGCAGCGGAATGGTTGGTCTTGGGGGAGGCGGTCTGGGCGAGGTCTTCTGACAGGCAGGACATTCTTGACAAAACCACTTAACCTTGGCCTCCAGGCCCGGCCAGTGGAACCTATCCCGGATGCGCTGAATGGTGTTGGCCGCCCCAAGCTGTCCTGCTAGGGGATGGGCGTGAGCCAACTCCAATACAGATTCTGTTTTTGACTTCAAAACCTCCAACAACCGCTTTTCCTCCACCCTCCGCTGGGCGACACAGTACAGCAAACCGTTCTCCACAATGAAGTGTGGGAGAGGATGGGGACCTGGCTGAATTTCCTTGCCCTCCAGCGAGCACACTTGTGACCAGCAGTGTTGCAGGCGATCATCTTCTTGTTGGGCCTGGCCGAAGGAGCCCCCTCTCCTTACCTGTTGAAAAACGTCAAAGAACACCTTAGTATTGGGGTAGGGGACTCACCATCTCTCCCACTGTCTGAAGCTAGGAGAACCGGTTGACGGCGGGCCACTCTTCCCGACCTTCGCACTCAGTGTGCATTCTTGGGGCTGGCAGGCTGTGTGGTGGCCAATAGCAGACTGTCAAAACCCGGCGAGTCTCACCCAAGGAGAACGGGTGCAGGGAGGTCTTTTACCACCCCCATGTCCAGTTCCCACAGCTGTCGTTATGGTAATTCAGTGGGCTGACACTTGCCATGTGTTCCCATGCACACACGTGATGGGCAGGAGAGTCTTTGACTCGGGCCGGGGTGGCAGGAGGTGGGGCTGGACCAGGCTTACAGCACTACCGGAGTCTAAGAGAGCCTCCACTTGCCGTCCGTTAATTTTAACTAAACTCGGGAGCTCCTAATGGAATGTCTTGATGCACAATACAGCCTTCCAGCCAGGACTTCGGGGCATGGGATGAGACTTCGGTGACATATTATATTATTATATATTATATATTATATATAAAATTACGTTTGTAATCATGGTCATTTTTGGAGAAAGAAACCACACTCTTTGTGTGATATTGATTAACTATATGAAATGATATAAATATATACATTTTCTGACCCCATCTTGACTTTTGTGATCGTTCTAAATGCATTTTAATAGACACAATAACACACTCTAAAAGCACATGTGCACGAGTCAAGACTTCACATAGAGGTGTTTTGGATGATTTTTGCAAAATACTCGATAAAGTCAAATCGCACATCGTTAAAACAACAATTACGATATTATCGCAGACAATATATATCGCACACTCCTGTGTCCTACACACATACATTCAATACGATTGTTTTCAATCAGTACAGTATTTGGAGGACAACATTAGGCTGGATGTGAAATAGGCTTACAATGCTAATATTGTTATTTATACACACAAACAGAATACAGTTTGGCTTTTTATCCAACAAAAACAACCAATTAAAAATTTACTTCTTTCTCTTTTGACTCTGCAAAGCATTCATCAAAGACATTGTACTGTCCAGTAGATCTTATTGATATGCCTTGTGTGAAAACAATCAGACGAATGTGGCTGATATTAATGTAATGCGGACAAGTCACATTTGAGTAAAGACCGTCTCAGTTTGGGTCATTTGTTTTCTCAGTTGCCTGAGCAGTGTACCTGTTTAAATATGTATTTCTGCTTCGAGTCACTGTAATGCTGACGATGCGTTAAGACGAGGCTGTGCTCCTTAGCTCAGATTCATCACCCTCTTTCCACAGTGGTGCAGTATTTGCATAGACTTGGCAGTACATGAACACAATGCATTGATGTTTTGCACCGTTCAATATTTATGTTGATATTGATGCATGTGCCCTGAATTTCTCTGCTCTAGTTAAATAAAGCATGTTTTTTACTCTACCGAAATTATTTTGATTAATAGAATATGTAGCAATATTTGCTTGCATATATTTACGCTAAAACGTTTTTAATGTATAGTAAAAAATGGTATTATATGTAGCTTTGACTCATTCATGACTAGGAGCTTTTGCTATGAAGGTAAAATCTGAAATTCAGCTTCGGTTTTCTAAACTCACGAGTCGTGAAAGATCATGAAACTAGCCTAATGACAGTGAAAACTTGATGACAAAATAAAAAAATGCACATTACAGTCATTGCAATATGCAAACTGTTCCTCTTTCTATATACAGTCGTGGCTAAAATGATTAGACCACTAGTGTTTTCAGCAGATCAAAATGGGTTTAAGTCAGTTATTTCTATCTTTTGCTGTCGTGTGTCAGTAGGAAATATAATTTTACCTTTCCAAACATTGATTTTTGCTATTAATTGTAATGAACTATTGCAATTTTTGTCTGATTACAGCCAGAGATCTGATCTCATCATTCAATATAAGATGAATATTGTTCTAACTCATAAATCTACACTTTGAAGGCCAAGTTTCTTGAAAGTGTGTTTATTAGAAAACTGCATTGTTTGTTCTTTCTTTTCAACCGTGTAATCAGAACAAATGTAGGCCATTAATTTCTTTCTATCTTTGTCTGTTCAGATTTTTGAAGGGGAAGTTCTTCTTGAATGCCCAAGACACAGTCAGCACGGTTTTCACCATGAACAGGAATAAGCGTGAGAAGGAATATTACAGCATAGATGTAGGAGATTCGACGTTCACCGTTTTGAAACGATATCAGAATTTAAGACCCATCGGATCTGGAGCACAAGGCATCGTCTGGTGAGTTGAATTGGAATTTTTAGTCTGTAGAATGTGACAGAAACAGATCATTGTTAAGTAGAAAGTGTGGTGAATGAAAGGTTTGTCTTTTTCTGTTGTTTTTGTAGCTCAGCGTATGATCACGTGCTTGAACGAAATGTTGCAATTAAGAAACTTAGCCGACCCTTTCAGAACCAAACCCACGCCAAACGGGCCTACAGAGAATTGGTCCTGATGAAATGTGTCAACCACAAAAATGTAAGACATGTTTTGCTCTGTCTGTCTCTGTCAAAGAAAAAGAAAACTTTTGGTGTCTGAGAGGTTTGTAATGTTTTTGAAGTCACACACTAAGGCTGCTTTTATTTGATCAAAAGCACAGTATTATTGCTTTTTAAAATAAACGTTTTCAATGTGAATATATTGTAAAGTGTACCTTTTTTTTGGTAATCATAATTTTTTTTATTATATATATTTATAATACATGTAAATATAATCTTTGTGCCCAATATCTTTGTGAAAGCCATCATATCTGATTATTATAATTATATATTTTTAAATAATGAATGGACTTCCAAACTTTTGATCAGAAGTGTACATATTATGTACTATTGTGCTTAATTTTGTAATGATATATTTTAGATTGTGAGAACCTGATATCATCAGATATCAGCACAGGGCACATCTTTTATGCAGAATGCTTTAATTTCACAGATAATTGGCTTACTACATGTGTTCACACCACAGAAGACACTTGAAGAATTCCAGGATGTGTAAGTTGTTTTTGCTGTGATTTTAAGTGTATTAGAAAGGAAGCTCCTAAAATCTGTGATATACAGCTCTGGAAAAAAATAAGAGACCACTGCAATTTACTCCTAAATCAGTATCTATCTGAGTATTCTAAGC
>JAUMHE010000009.1:91371-104201 GCA_032359235.1 Enteromius mattozi | reverse complement strand
CATCCCGGAGAATGGCTATGAAACCGCGCTAGGAAATTACTCTTTTGTGCAGCCCGGTTGCCCAGGGAGGACCTCTTTGCGGCACTGCGTGCACTCAGGGGGAGGTCTCTCGCTGGCGAGCAAAAGATCGGCTTGCTCAAGCCTTTATAAAGGCTACCGATCTCGCGGGATCCGTAATCAGCTACCCAGATCTGAAGACGGTGAGAGAGTATGAACTCCGCAGGAACTCTTTTTTTCTTCTCTTTGAAGAT
Source organism: Enteromius mattozi (assembly GCA_032359235.1). Lineage (NCBI taxonomy): Eukaryota > Metazoa > Chordata > Actinopteri > Cypriniformes > Cyprinidae > Enteromius > Enteromius mattozi. The sequence continues at coordinate 103,950 of JAUMHE010000009.1, read as the reverse complement.
ATTCTCCTCCGCAGACTCAAACAGCATACAGCGTCAGACGAGTGCTCCGAAGCAAAAAGCTGCATGTGCAATTCAGCTGTGCCCTCTTATACTCACGCTGTGATGAGGTGCACCTGGCTGTAATTATTGCACGCCAATATTCATTGGCCTTTTCCAAAAGACTCAAAGACGATTGGTCTCTCAGGCGAGATCCCATATGTAACGTCGAAGTGATTCGACTGAAAGGGTAGCTTAATTTACTTAAAGGTTGTGAGTCAGAAGCACCAGACTGTTCTTCCAGAGGTAGAATTGCCTCACTTTCTAGTCTCTTTGGTTTTGAGACATTAGTCTTTGAAACTGTCATATGACACCTTAAAGAAAACAGGAATACAATTAATACATACTATTTATACTATCCAACAAGAAGACATTTCTCAGATATGGCTAAATCTAAGTCAGCTCCGATTCTGAAGGTATTTTTTCTGTGTGTGTGTGTGTGTCTCACCTGTTACACACTGCATGAAAGATCATTTTCAAAAATCCATAGCCGGGGCACTTTGAACAACAGATTTTTGTGAGTATAGTTTTTTGTTATATACTTTAGTACTTGTGTCGCCTCTGGCTTGCTTAGTTGTGGACACTTAATTTCTAGCGATTATCATCAGTTTGATTACAAAGATCCTATTTAAACTGAGCTGATCTAGACAACAGCTTCTCTGCATTTAGTAATGAAATGCCTTACTGAAATTTGAGTGTTTAATCTTGTCTTATACATTACTGACACTGTTCGTGCTTTGACACAATTTGTATTGTTAAAAGCTCTATAAAAATAAAGATGATTTATAGATTGTATTTATATTTATACTTAATGAAAGATACATATTTACAATATCTAGCACTTTTTTTGCATCTGATGTACTGACAATACTTCATATATTTTAGTTTTCTAGTCTGTTTCGTTCCAGTACTCAGTAATCATTGAGAGAATGACTCAATAAATGGTATATAGCATGCTTGGGGTGAACTTGTGATCTTTTGTCTCATGATCAGCCTTGTCATTTACATGCTTTCTAATTGTGCAATGGTGATGCTAATTGATATTGATGGCTAAGCCGTCTCAGACCACAAAGCGGATGACTTCTTCTCCACTAGATGGTGCTGATGATTAAGAAACAACTTTTATTTCATCACATCTGCAAGTGCTTGCTGCTTGGCTGATCTTTTAAATCAGAGAAGTGGAGCAGTCTGGGCATTTTGTTTTTTTGCAGAAATGTATTACTTAATACTCAATGCTTTATACATCCGATCTGCCTCTCAATCCAGTAGTTATTAAAGACAGAAGAGCTTTTTGAATCCATGCATTTAGAGACTTTTAGAGAGCACTCTGCTAGTATTCCCCATTTAATATATTGTTCTGCATTTCAAATTCCATCGGCTAATTATATACAGAAATACATAAACATTTTGACAGTCTTTAGGAGATATTCATAAAGACGAATGAGCTGTTCCATGCATTTGAGAGAAGATTCTTCTCTCTGGAAGTATGAGGTGAAATTCTTGGCCCGCTCGAGTCCAAACCTACAGGCTCCGTTGGCACTTCTGTAAACTGTATTCCTAATAATGACCTCCCCCTTTTGCTCAACATCTCTTTGGGTCCAAAAGACAACAGATGGAAGAAATTAAAAAAGCACCAAGCCATTGCTGCTGTTCTATTAGAAATCTGAAGAGAAAATACAATTATTGCTAAAGTGGAAACATACCGTTGGGGGATTACGGGAGGCCTGGTGTTTTATGTTTTCAGAATGATTGAATTTTGCTTGACCTGGGGGTGAAGTGTTTAGGGCTGTTTGGGTTAAAGATGAGGACGGTGAAGGGATAGTTTACAGGAGCTGGTGTTTCATTTCTCATATCTCTGCCACTTAATTCTCATTTCCGCTTTTGAGAATCTGTTACGCTTAACAATTAGGTGTTTTCTTGGAAAATGTACAGGTTTAAAGGAAGAGTTCACAGAGAAATCAAAACGAGCTTGAAATGTATTCAATTTAAGGCCATCCAAGATGCAGATTAATTTATTTCCTCTTCATCAGATTTGGAGAAATGCGGCATTGCATCAGTGTCTCAGCGATGAATGCTCTGTAGTGAATGGGTGCCGTCAGAATGAGAGTCCAAACAGCTGATAAAAACATCACTATCATCCAAAAGTAGTCCAGTCCATCAGTTAACATCTGCAAAAAGAAAAAAAAAAAGCTGTGTGTTTGTCACATATTCTGACGGCACCCATTCACTACAGAGGATCCATTGCTGAGACAGTGATAGAATACATAATTTCTTCAAATCTTGGATGACCTAAAGCTGACGACATTTTCAGCAAATGTTCATTTTTGGGTGAACTAGCCTATTCCTTTCAGATCTCTTTCAGGACAAACATCTCTTGAGAGTAAATGATATAAAACGATAAACTCATGTTGATAAAATGAGTCTAGGAATGATTTTGTCCAGATATTACAAGCCAAAGCAGACCTGTCTCACATTTAGGTATCTTCTGACTTATAAAATGATGAATGCTTTGAATCAGCTTTTTACAGTAAGACGATATGTTCTTTTAATGGTCGTAGAAATTCTTCTCTAAATCACAGTCAGAGCTGGAGGAATTGCATTCACTGGCCAAATGCGTGTTTGGAATATCTGACATATTAGATGTGTGTTAAGACCAAACCAGAGATGCAGTCATCATTTTATAGATTACAAGGACATATTGAGAGTCTTGTGTTTTTCTTGGATGTTTTATTGGCTTGAAAACTGCATATATAAGATGATTTAATGATACTGTATACCTCTCAAGGAACTTGATAAACGTTGTCAGAAAATATATCATCTTGACATCCTCAGGGTAAGAGTTTCCAGGTCTAGCACATCTTCCCATCTAAATTGCTGTTCAACCCTACACTGTAAAAATAAAACAAAATAAAATAATAATAAATTATAAAATGTAAAAAAATGATGATTAAGATAATCAAAACAGTTGCTACACTCAATCCAGCACATGCCTGTCGTCTGATTGATAGTTTAGAGTTTTCAACAAGCAAAAGGCTTTGAAGTACAATTTTAAAAGCTACTTTCAGCTTGTGTTTCACATGTCTTTTGCTGTGAAATCTTTACTGATATTTAGTAAACATAATAACTTTAATATTATTAGTAATATTTCAAGAGAAACATTTACTGTAGCAACTGAGGTAATCCTTCATCAATCAAAAACATCTCACATCTTCTGAGGAGCCTTTATTTCTTCAGCTCTCAATCAGCATTGGAGTACATGTCTGGATCATTTCAATCTAATCTTACTGAGATATATTATTGGAAATATAGAGTGACCACTGATATTCATTGTATGTCAGTGCTTTTATAAAGATCTCATTGCTTTGCATTAAAAGCATCAGAATTTTAACATAGAAATATCAGAATATGCACCCAATTGCATATTTTTTGCCAAGTTTGAATCTCTTAGTTTTAGGGCAAAATTTAAAAATATGAAGAGATTTTGTCTCAATAAGGAATTGTCTCGATCTGCGTTACTCTGCATTTTTCACATCTGTTCAGACGCAGCCGAGCTTACAGCTCCTGATGAGCGCGTCTCTCAGTGACAGAGGAAAAGCCTGGGTTAAGCAAACCCTCATCTGATACTTCCTCTCTCCAAACACACATATACAGTCCTGTGTGATGCAGCATGTGCTGACTGATAGATGTGGCACGCTGTAATCAAACCACGCTGACAGACAGTCGCTGGGACTCAGGGTGGGTGGTAAGACATCAGTGATGATACAAGCCATTCCTTACACCTAAGGCAGAAGTTATATATTAATGGAACAGCATTTTTGGTAGGCCTGTATATCTGTCACTGTAACGGGACCCTTTACACATTTGTACCTTATTCACTCCCAAAGGATGCATATTAGTACATTAAAAGGTACATACCTAAAGTGTATATACTGTATATAAAATAATTTGTGTAATAATTTGTTGTAGGATTTACATAAATAATTGTCACTCAAAAATTAAGTAAATTTTTACAAGTATATATATATTATTATTATTATTATTATTATTATTATTAAATATATTAATAATAATTATATATGTATATATATATATATATATATACACACACACACACACACACACACATATATTGTATTTATAACCTTATAAATCCTTTTCATTTTGAAAAATCTGAACTTTTTGAGAATTAAATTTTCAGAGAAAAAAAAAGTACAATTACATGAATAAGGTCATAGCATTTTCAGTCACTACATCATGTGGATAAATGAGAATTATGACTTCAATTATGAGAAGAATGTCCTCTTTGGTGTTATTTTTATTACAACTTTAATTTCATAATGCTATGACTTTATTCTCGTAATTCTAAATCTGTTTTCAAAACATTACTCCATTTAAACGTGTAATATTATGACTCCATTCTCGTAAAGGGCCTATTATTAAATTATTCTCAAACCATTACGTGGTTATTCTAGAAATCGTCATACACATCTGCTATTTTCTGTATTCTAAACTTTTCCAGACTGATGATATTTTGCAAGATATTGTTTTTACATTTAGTTTTTAATTTCACACACACACACACAAACACACAGAGAGAGAGAGAGAGAGAGAGAGAGATAATGACTTTTGCATAGCCTGCTGCCCCGGACAAGAATGTTGATGTTTTAGACAAAAGATGTGGTTAATTAGGCAGCAAACCCATCAATTACAATAAAATGGATACGGCATGGCAGGTTGAGTTCTGTCTGAACGTGTTTTTTCAATTTATCTGTGTTTCTAAAGACAGAAGACAGATGAAAACTTATTTCAAATATTGATTTCAAAGCTGCGTTTTAGACCTGCCAGGTTTACAAACATGCTAAAAAGCTTTGGCTCTCTGCTATTACATAAGAAACACTTCCACGAGCCAAGCTGGAGCTCCTCTCTTCATTCCAGGCCCATCTGTCTGTCTTTTTCTTCACTCCTCTCATTCATCTATTCCCAAACTTCCTGTGTTTCTGTACGTTATGGCTGTATTTTGCATCGCATCTTTCTGTGTTAAATCAGTGTCAACAGATCAAGACAACACTGATGTATCTCGCCAGTTTTAAAAGGCTGACTTGATGTGAAATGGCACAGAACTGGATAAGATGATTAATTTAACCCAAAAACACATGTATTAGAAGAGGAAGCAGTCTCATTAGGAACAAGATGAAGATTTTATATGAATACTCATATACAAATGTCTTTCTGCCCACATTTTTATGTAGAAATGATGCATCAGTATGCACTTTAAATGCATTATAAATAAATATAAAATATATAAATGCATAATATAAATATCTATCTATCTATCGGTCTATCTATCTATCTATTTGTAAGCATAAACATAACAAAACACAATTACAATCACTTATTAAAAGTTATAATGTAATATAATGTAATATAATATTAAATTATTATCCCATTGAATAATGGGACCCTTCAGTAATATAGATTTTTTCATATATTTCAAAATAAAATTTGCAATATACTGTATATTTGTGCTATATGGGATATAATATGGGGATACTAAATTTATTCTTTTATTTATAATAATAATAATGTTTATTATTATTACTAGAAGTAGTAGTTGTAGTAGTAATAATAGTAGTAGTATATAATTAGAAATTGAATAAAGTATAATAATAGTAATAATAATAATAATAATAATAATAATAATAATTGGAGAATAATATACATCAGTGATTTTGGCATAGTATAAACTGTTTCTGTGCACAGCTTGTATGATTATATTACTGAATAATATTTATTGTCATCAATAAATTCAGTTAATGAATTTTCCAGAGCATGATAAACATATTTCTCATTGTGTGTGATTTTGTTTTATCAGGCACTTTTTGTGCGTGAATCATGTCTTTCCAGTGAACATGTTAGGTTTGTGGCCTTGTTCCTGCAGGTCTTAATCCATTATACATGTGGAAGGGCTCATTTTCGAAACATAAATAGAAATACAGGAGGGCTGCTCCTTCAAAAAACAAGCAAGGTGCTCAGAAGAGGCATTCAGCGTATTCCTCAGTGTTGAGCTAAAATAACAATGGGCTTTGGTTAGTGTAAGTGCTAAATGCAATGAGACACCGGAGCGCGATGCTGTGTATTTTTCATGATTCAGCTGGCAGCAGCTCTATGAAACCAGAGTCCTGCAGCGATGGTCCTGTGAAAACACCAGAGAGTACAATACATTAAGACTGAGTGCTTCAGTCTGGTCCCATACTTTCAGCAGGTTACAGATCATCCGGGACGCAGGCTTTCTCTTTGAGTAACTCATAATAATTAAAAATGCATCATAATATTTATTATCATTATCATGTATTACATTTTTATTTTGTTTTGGAAATATCAGAAAATTATATTATAGAAAGGACCCCTGCAAACTCTCAAAAACCTGGCACATAGTGCTTCCAAAACTGCTTTTATATTTTCGGATTTTATAATTTGATAGATAGATAGATAGATAGATAGACATACAATTAAATAAAATTATTTTTAAATACAAAAAAAATAAAAAAATAAAAAAATATATATATATACACATCTAAATTATATATATATATATATATATATATATATATATAATTTAGATGTGCATATTCACATGAATAAAAGGTATAATTAATTGTTAACTTAATTGTTAATTGTGAATTATTATTATATATATTTTATCTATATAGATAGATAAATAGATAGACATACAAATAGATTCAATTATTTTTAAATACATTTTTGTATTTTTTTTTATAATTAAGTTGTGCATACTCACATGCATTAAAGTTGTAATTAATTGCTAACTTTTAATTAATTAATTAATTAATTAATTATTATATACTATTTATCTATATAGACAGATAGACAGAAAACAAATTCAATTATTTTTAAAAGATGTGCATACTCACATGTATATATATATATATATGTTTTTTTTTTTGTTTTAAGAAAATTTCCTTCTCATTCCCCACTGTTTTTGAAGGACATTCTTGTTTGCCATTTCACCTCACTTTTACTTCTACTTTAAAAAAAAAACAAATAAATAAAGCTAATTGCTTTTTTCTTCAGCCCTCTTTACGTCTCTGACTGTTTTGCATAGGAGAAAACGTGATGAAGAAAGACAGAAAGAGAGTGAGAACAGAAGAAAGAAAGAGAGCGAAACGGGCCAAAAGGCTGCAAGTCTCCGTTTTGTTTCCCTCTCCCAGGCCTTTTAACGGCCGCCTCACCTTTTTGCCATTTCAGAGGCCAGACACTACTTCATCTGGGAAATTACTGCAGCTCAGATGATATTCCCGATCGCTGAAATACAGAGTGCTGCCTTTCTCTCTCTTCACAATTTTATTTCATTATCACCAGTCTGAGTTATTGCATTTTCCTGTTTCTCATTTAGTGGGTAATTATGGAGGCAGACGGGTGGAGCTGTGCCAGGCCGGGTGGAGCTCTGGAGAAGGGTTCAGGGTGAGTATACGAGTACAGGGCACTCAGAAGGGTGTATGGTGGGCACTGCGAGTGACACAGATTAAAGAGGACTGCACAAACATACCCGGGCAAGCCATTATTCATCGTGTCTCCACTCGTTTCTCAGTCTAATGAGCTCTGCCTACACTAAATCTTCTCTTATAATAGGGGCCATTTTCTCTGACCTTTTCTCGAGCGACTGTCGTTGCGTTTTTTGTACATTTACTGTATGTCATTCTCATGGCGAAAGTTCACCGGTTGCAAATAATCTTCGATCTCATTCCCTTCGGTAAATGGTGCTTTCACAATGTGGTCAGAAGTTTACACTTGGTCTCGTCTCAGTGATGCAAGACCGCTTTCTGACCGAGATCTGGAGTCCTGCCTATCGTAATTGAGATATTAAATACATTACACTTTTCCCCTGGAGGAAAGGTGCTTGTACAGCACTAAAAGAGAGTTATGGGAGTTTACAAAAGCAAGGCTGTAGTCATGTCTTGAACTTTTTTTAATAAATGGTAATGGTATTTTTTTAAAAATAATAATACCAAATTTATGCCATAAATCCATTTAAATCCTTTACTTAATTTGAATAAAATACATTTGATGGGAATAAAGAAAAAGGAAGAATAACAGTTTGTGCAATGCAATCAATATTTTTACTTTAAAATATGCACACATTCAGTCTTTTTTTAATGCCTAATATGTGGAAAATGCAAAACAGAAAAAATATTTTGCTTAATCAGTTAATGAAACAAATATTAATCACTATCAATCATATTTGTATGCCTAATATGTTAAAAACGTGAAACATAAATTGGTCCTTGTATTGTAAAATTATGAATTATAAAAATTATGTGATTGACTGCCTATATTTTTCATTCAAAGCGACAAAGTTTACATTTAAATTTATTCATATAGCAGACGCTTTTATCCAAAGTGATTTACAGATGAGGAATACAAGCGATTCATCACAAAGAGGCAAATAAACACATAAAGTGCCAGTAAAGTTTCAGACATTGTTCAGATCATTCCAAAATAATTAGTCATTTGCATTACTGGATACTACTGTTGGTTGTTTTATTTTTCTGTCATAAAAAAGTTGTCATATATTAAATGTTTAGCTTTTTGTTTTACTTCACACTCATGTGTGTGTGTGTGTTTGTATATGTGTCTATGTGTATAAAAATGTATATATAAACCCTTGCTATATATGCTGCGTTGGGCTAAATGAGACTTGTCATAGCACTTGCATATTAGTGCTCTTTTTTTGGATTTTGCTTGCTTTCATTGTCATCATGTTTGGATAAAAGCGTCTGCTAAATGACTAAATGTAAGGTAAATGATCAGTGAAGGCGACGCTCTAACAGTAGAAGAACAAACGAGCCTTCTTTAATGACATCAGCAGCTGTCAACCAATGGCTATGCAAATCATCTCAGCGCCGCATCCCACAGCTGCAAGCGTCCATCATGCCTCAGGCTGAGGGGTTGTGGCCCTCATATGGAAGACATAGGCAGTAAACCTTCGCATTTTTCATCTCCTCTCACGGTTACGGCCCTGATGTAGAGCTGATTTTCTGATGGGTCCCTCGTCGGTTGGCCTGTAGTTTATATGCCATGTGTTGTTCTCTTGGATCCTCGTCAAACTCCCAGTCTCAAATGAGGATTAAAGACGAAGCTCTGAAGTGAACGATGGTACGTCTGAGCACATCTAAGATGTGTTTTTAAGAGTTTAAGGGTCAGTGACATGACGCTGTTCAATCATTTATTAAAACATGTCAAAATGCAGTTCATATGCAGTAGTCAACATTTGAAGTGGATCAAAACCTTTCTTCACAGTTCTCCTAAAGCCAAAACAATACTCAATACTCTTTTTGATCTACTTCAAATATTGACTACTGCATACAGTTTTCAAGCTTTTATTATTTAAAAAAAAAAAATGCTTCTCTGCTTAATATTTCAAAACATTTTTGTCTTAAAAATATGTATTATTTTACAACCAGAATTCCAGAAATGTTGAACTCATTTCAAATTTTATGTCTGCTACAGGTCTCAAAATAGTTGGCACAGGAGAAACAAAGGGCTGAAAGCAATACATTTTGAAAAGATTCAGCTGTGAGAACATCTAGCAACTAATTAAATTAAAGATGGGGAGAAGCTATTCAATCTGAAAGAGTGCATAAAAATATTTGTTCCTCAAAGTCAGATTGCAAAGGATTTACAAATCTTAGTATCTACAATGCATAACATTATCAAAAGATTCAAATAAACTGTGTAAATCTCTGTGTGTAAGAGACAAAACTGAAGATCTTTGCTAGATGCTCGTGGTATTCAGGTCCTCAAACAACACTTATCACTCATCACATGATTCTGTCATTGACATTACCAAATTGGCCCAGGAATACTTCCAGAAACCACTTTTAAAGTGGACAAGTGTTCTGTGGTCAGACGAGTCCAAATTTGACATTTTTGTTGGAAATCACAGACGCTGTCTCCTCCGAGCTAAAGAGGAGGAGATCTTCAGTGTGTTATCAGCGTTCAGTTAAAAAACCAGCATCTCTGATGGTATGGAGGTGTATAAGTGTATACAATATGGGCAGCTTCATGTTTTGTAAGGCACTATGAATGCTGAAAGGTATATAAAGGTTTTAGAGCAACATATGCTCCCCTCCAGATGATGTCTATTTCAGGGAAGGTCTTGTGTATTTCAGCAGGATAATAGGACAATTCAGCCCAGACATCTTCAAACTTTTCTAAAAAAAGAAGAGGAGATGCTACACCATGATAAACATGCCCCTATCCCAGCTATTTTGAGACCTGTAGCAGGCATCAAACTTGAAATGAGCTCATTTTGTGCATAATATTTCTTAGTTTAAACATGTGTTCTTTCTCTCTCTCTCAGGTCAAACTACAATTTATCCAGACACCTTCAGCATTTCACACATTATAACAGTTTATTCGCTATAGTTTATAAAACAGTAATAAAATATGACAAGAACTCAGAGTTAAACTGTGTCAGATAAAAATCTACTTGTTCATGTCAGATAACTTTGATAGAAAAGCATGTAATGAATTTGGCTGAACAGCGTTTATCAGACAATACCAATTTAGGTCAACCAGCTACCTAGCAATGCTTAATTTTATTCAGTCTGTGGTGTAAAAATTATGCATTAGAAAAAAAAAAAAAAACACTTAAGCAAAACATGCTCAGGTCAAAGTACATCACACAAAATTCCAGAATGCATGGATTTCTGTTGAAATTATTATTTTTCACACACATTTTAACAGAGCAATGGTGAATGTAAATTTTATACCTTACGTCATCGACCCTTAATCAACTGTTGTATTTTGCGAGTGAAGCTACCTCCTTAATGACCTCATTTGCACTACATATGACAATGTGGAAGACATTATCCTCTCATTTAGAAAACCATTCTTGATGTAAATGAGAAATAAATGCTCCATGTTGACATCGTCATTGCTCGGGACCGTGACCGATCTCCTCCAGGTCCTTAGCGGGTGATGTACAGGTAGGATGCAGTCGTCTGAAAGGCGGATTTGTAATTTCCTGCTAAACGAAGCCCTAATTTTGAGTGTCGCTGGCAGTCCCTCTCAACTTTCCCCTAGAAATGAAACATGTATATTTTGCTTAGCGCAGACAAAGGCAATAACTCCAGAGGCCAAATCAAGAAATCGCGATCCAGGACTTTTTGTCGATGGATTGTGGTTCCTCAATAAACTATAAGAAACATCTGAGATGGCCTCATTTTAAAATAAGCATGAAGAAAGAGCTGCAGGCAACAGAGGCTCGGTATGAAGGATTTATAAAGTGTTTATATAAACGCCGAACTGACCAACACAGCATAAATGAGTGCGGACTCTCAAATTTCATAGCAAATTGCTTGTTTAAGGAGAAGCCGATAACAGCTAGGTTAGCTGCAATTAGGCTTTATTAATGACCCAAAAACCCTCTGTGGAGTATTTTTCCAAACATACCAGCGATCCTTTGCCAAAAGAGATGCAGGCTGGATGGTGACCATCTCCAGAAATGGACGGGGAAAAACACATCTATTTATTTGCTTCCATAGTAACGTCTTTGAGAAGGTTGCAGTGTTTTATGAGACTCAATATAAAGTCAATTCTCCGTGAAGAGCACAACCCCTCCTTCTGGCCGGCGGTGAATGGCCCCTGTTACCTGTGATTTCTTGGCTCAATAACAAACAGTAGTTGTAATACTTCATCCGAGGAAGGAAGCAGAAGCTTTAGAAGCAATAAAATATTGACCTCTTCATCAGCCAAAACTAGCACAATACCAGCCTGCACGTCTGCATGCTAGCAAAACACATCAGTAGCTTTCATAATGGAGGACATGACCAACCGCTGGGCTTTACAGCGCAATCTGGCCTCTACAATCTATTAAGATTGATGCACTAACATTCATATCGTTAGAATGATCTGAACGGAACGATTTGTTGCAAATCTAGATTTAGCTATCTGCCTCATGCTTTTTGTAACTTTCCAACATCCCAGTACACTTATGTGCTCATTGTGCCTTTATAGTGCCTGTCTCATGTATTCAGAAGTAATAGCCTACACACTGGGTTATTTGCCCTCTGCTTTGACAAGAATCATTGTCTATGGTTTTGTAACTTTCAACTTTTTTTTTTCTTACGTGGAAGGGCTTTAAGCTAAGAGATGTAATTCTGTGTGAATATACATATATATATATATATATATATATATAATTTAAATTAAACACATACCTATTAAACTTCAGAATCTATTTTATGGATACTGTTGATTCGCATACAGTATGCTACCATTAATGCATACTTTTTTTCATCTATTACATTCAGATGCTGCTGCAATCTTTATTACAGTGATGAGTGACAAAAGCAAATGAAACCCTGCGACTCGTGATGATACATTGATGTGCAAAGACATGAAACGATCGGTCTGTGCAAAAAACTGAATGGTATTTATATAGTTACCCTTTCAGTCGAATCACTTCGACGTTACCTATGGGAACTCGCCAGAGAGACCAATCGCCTTTGAACTTCAAAG
>JAUMHE010000009.1:21598-34975 GCA_032359235.1 Enteromius mattozi | reverse complement strand
ATTTTATATAGAAATGTATTTGATATATAAACAACATTTTTATATATATATATATATATATATATATATATATATATACACACATTATGAATGTACACAGTACACACAAATATTTTATGTAAATAAAATCTTTTATTTTGGATGTGGTTAATCACAATTATTATTTGATGGCACTAATTTAGAATCAAAAATTTGCATGTCAAATATGATACAGCTGGCTTCTTAGGGTTAAATGAAGCTCAAACTAATTTTATAACATGCTTACTGTCATTTTTAAAGGTCAACACTTGATCACAGCTTTGGCTGATACAATGTTTGGATACAAAACTACCTCTTGGTAAGAGCTGAAAAATGTCTATTGAATGACTCAATCTGAAATAAATTTGATTCCTGAGTGTTCAACCATCTGGCTGGTTGTAAAATGATTCAGGGAATTGGGACGTCAGCGGAGCAGCATAGAGCTGGACACGGCCAAGGTGAAGCCTGGAGAGATGGAGGCTTTGGAGGCGGCTGTGAATGAGAAGATTCGTGCACACATTCCAGTCACTCTCAACCTCCTGTCCATTGATGATCCTGCTGTGGAGAAGGCACGTGTGCACCTTCAGGAATCTACTATCAGTCTTTTTAGGAATCAAATTTTCACAATATTTACACACTTTAAGTTTTATAACCCAAACTATAGAAAAAATGAGTTATATTCAGTGTTCACAATAATAACGAAAAGATTAGCGACATAACATAAATTAAATTAATAATAAACAAAATAAATAATATTCAAAGCGAAAAATTATAATACGCAATGTTGTTCAATCTTTTGGGATTGCTAAGATTTGTTTAATGTCTTAAAAGAAAGTCTCTTATGTTCACCAAGGGTGCATTTTGTTTTTTTTATTTAAAAGTATATATTAAACACAGTAATATTGTAAATATTATTCTAGTTTGAAATAACTCTTTCTGTTTGAATATTTTTTTTCAAATGTAATTTATTTCTGTGATGAAAGCTGAATTTTTAGCATCATTACTCCAGTCTTCAATGTTACATGATCCTTTAGAAATCATTTTTAATATACTAATTTACTGCTTCAGAAACTTATTAACATTTCTTATTATTAATATTGAAAATGGTTGTCCTGGTTAATATTTTTTGTGTTTTTTATTTCAGAATTTAAGATGATGTATAGAAAGTTCGAAAGAACATTTTGAACATTCTAAATGTTTTTACTGTCAAAATGTAATAAATATACAAATCAACAGAAATGTGTTCATTAAACTGAATAGATCTGACTACAGCAAATGTAAAACTTCTTAAGCTCTGTAATCTTATATTAATATAAGAATGGAAAACATCATTTAGCTCTATTTGCTTCTATTTTTCTTTTTATTTTCTTTTTATTTTATTTTCTCTAAGGTTATAGAATTTAACAAGATATTTTGATGATATAGTGAAATACTGTATATCTTTTATGATTTTAAAATAATCATGTTCCCATATCACATTTACTTTGCACAGGGATAACAAACCAATTTTTTACTATTCTCATGAGCAGGTGAGAAGCCGAGGTCTTCCTGACGACCACGCCGGACCCATCAGGATCATTGACATTGAGGGCATAGATGCCAACATGTGCTGCGGGACCCATGTGTCCAACCTTAGTCACCTTCAGGTCAGTCCTCCTGTCCCTGTTAACCTGTGGCTTTTACTGCATTATTTAGTTGTTAGTGTGTACTACTGTTTAATCATCTGAAAAAAATATGCTCCTTAGGTTATAAAGATTTTGGGGACCGAAAAAGGGAAGAAGAATAAAACCAACCTGATTTTCATAGCTGGCAACAGAGTGCTGAAATATGCTGAAAAGAGTTACAGCATTGAAAAATCACTGACCGGCCTTCTCAAGTGAGTTAGAGTCAAGTGTCTGGTCTGCTGTCTTTTAGCATGAACTAATGTTTGTCGCTGTGCTTTATTAGGACAGGTGCAGATGAGCACGTTGATGCTGTGGACAAGCTGCAGAAGACGGTCAAACGTCTTCAGAAGGTAACCTGCTGTGTCTATAAACGAGGCTTAATCTTTGACTTTTGCAGTTATTAATCATTACCGTTTTTGTATCTCTGACAGAGTAATCTAATTATCCTGAGGGAAATGGCTGTTCTTATAGCGCAGAACTTCAAAAACCAAGCTGACAGAGGAAACTTCTTCAGCTTACACAAGTATGTGACTGACTTTGACTGTTGAAGGCGTTAGTCAAAGCTGATTGAGAGAACCAATTCGACAAGAAAGGCTGTCAACTTCTGTGATTACGTTTCTGATATTCACAACTTCAGCCCATGTTGTCTATAAATAAGCCTTGTTGTTTTCACAGCAAAGACGGTGATAATGAGTTCATGAACATCATCGCGAATGAAATCGGGTTTCAGGTGAAGCACATCTTTTATTTATTGAGTAGCATGTATGTGTATTGTTAGATTGGAGATTGGTGTGGAGTTTATTCTCTGATTGCTTTGTTTGTGTAGGACACCGTGATCTTTCTGACCGTTGGCGAGGAAAAGGGTGCAGGACTGTTCCTGTTCGCGGGACCTGAGAATATCGTCACTGAAGTGGGACCTCGGTAAAACCCATGCTAATTTATTCCCTTGCGTTCTGCATATTTTTAACCCTGTGAAGCATGACATGTGAAATAATAGTAAGCAAAAACTACATTTTCAAAATGAAGTAGCATGTCGAACCTTCACCTAACGTTTGGAAAAAACCTGTTCTTTATGTGTTTTTTGTTAAGTTTCATTATTGATACATCAGGCTTTTATACCTAAAATACATAAAGCATGGAGCTGATACTCAAGGAAAAAAACATCTCTGTTTTATTCAGAGACCCAATCTGAACAAAATACGTAATTTTATAAAAAATTATAGATGGATTTAATTACGTCGACCTAAGTTGCTTCAATCCAGTAAGTGTTTAAAGATTTCAAACAAGGCATTTCTCAGTTACTCAGATGTCCGTCAGATGATAGTAGACATGTAGTAGATTGTGTAAAACTTGTGTAACTTTATTTTAGGGTTTCTTAACTAGTTGCTTATTAACATGCATATTACTAGAGTATTAACCACTTAAAAGTAGTAATTAAGCACATATTAATGCCTTATTCTACTTGACCTTATTCTATATCCTTAATCTTACCCAATACCTAAACTTAACAACCACCTTACTAACTATTAATAAACAGCAAATTACGAATTTAATGAGGGAAGCATTGTAGTTAATAGTGAATAAGTGTTCTTAAGTGTTACCCAAGTTTTTATTATTATTTCACTCAGAAGCAGTGTAATTTAGCATAAATCATTCTTCCAGTAGGTGGCACTCTTCTGAAACATTCTCCTGTGTTTGTGTCATCGCGTGCAGGGTGTCAGAGCTGCTGCAGGGTAAAGGAGCAGGAAAAGCTGGACGTTACCAGGGTAAAGCCAACAGTCTGGTGAAGAGAGCTGAGGCTGAGGCTTTACTGAAGGAGCTCAGCTCCAAACTAACCGTAGGAGAGGAATAACGTCCCAATACATCATGATGCAGCTTCAGTTGCTCTATTTCTGTTTTGCAGGCACTACACAACTACTCCAGCCTATTTATTCTTCCTGTCCATCTTTAAAAAAAAAAGAATAATCATTTACCCTTTTTTCATATTGTTGATGTATTGGTTATACTGTATATTAACTTTTGACCTGTTGCCTTAAAGGCAGCTTGTGACATTTTGGACCTTTAAATGTAAATAATTTTACTAGAAATAATTGTAAGCATGTGAAGTTTTTTTAATTATTCTTAAAAAGCCCATGCAGAATGTTTTTTTTTTTTTTTTTTTTTTTAAGTTTCTGTTAAAAACAAGATAGGAAACAAATGATATGAATTATATTTGCAGTCTTAGAGATTGGTCTGTTAAGATTCATAGGTGACATGCAGCCTTAATACATCCAGTATACATCCATACATACTGCTGTGATCAGAGAAACATTGCTTGGCTGGTGGACTTTGGAGTAAATTGGAGCATTAGCGATAATAACTGGAAGTTAAAAAAAAAAATGCTAAGGCTTATCATTTTGTGTTGCACTGCTATATGATTGAGGTTACAAAAACATTGTCTAATCAAAATTAAATGACTCCATTGTCTATGAAAGTTTGTATTGTTTTGATTTTTTTCTTTGTTGTTTTGAAGTAATGCACAGTCTTCAAAAATCACCATAATGCACATAATTCACTAATCATTTGTCAGCCATTTGACTGGTTTATAATATTAGTTGCCACAAAATTCTGAATTAATTGTATAAGAATAAAAAACAGAGAGAGCAGCTCTAGTCAGATAGACATATAATAAGCTTACTCAATCTCACGTCATTCCAAATCCATATGAAATATGTTTGTGAAAGTCAAAACAGTCTGGTTACAAACTTTCTTCAAAATATCTTCCTTTGTGTTCAGCAGAACAAAGAAATTCATGCAGGTTTGGAACTACTGTAAATGATGACAGAATCTCAGAATTTTTGGGTGAACTATTCCTTTAAGACTAGTTCATTTGTTTTGGTCTCGGGTATTGCTTGTAGCTTTGTTTTATTGGGCCAGTAATCACCAGACATAAAGCTGATTGAATACTAAAAAGGATTGGTTTTAAATTAATAATGGTATTTGTATTTTCTCATACCTGACTGTACCACACAGCTTGTGCAAATAAATCATCTTCCAATTAATACTGTTTTTGAAGCTATGGATTTATAGTGCAATTCGGATTAGGTTCATGCTGGACTCACACCTGTTTTATTGGAGATGTTTTGGTTAATCATATGTGTTTATGGGTATACAAACCTTATGTTTTAGAAGAAAGTGTAAAAAAAAAATGAACAAAATGTAAATAAAAACATAACTAGACAAGGTATATTTTCAGTGTTTTAATAAAAATGACCTAAAGAATTTTCAAAAATAAAATATTCCAGAAAACACAACAAATAAGCACACATCTAAGGGAAGACAAAATTGTCCTCCTATACATATATACTGTGGTTTATAACTTCAGTTCTCAAAAAAGAACTTAACACTTATTTTGTCAAATGCCAGACCTTTTCATGTAGATCCGAAGGCACTAAAATATAAAAACACTAAAATTCTCTATCTCACACAACGCATCACCGTAATGTGTACAACAGTGCTTAATTTAAACTCTAAATATCTGCATCCCTTAGTTTGAAAACACATTTAAACAGGCAAGTTGTTCATTGGCAGTGTTCCTTTGACTGATGGGATGAACTATGGAAAACATTCTAGTTTGAAATACTGTAAATAGTTGTGTAATTGCTCATAGTCTTGTGCAGTTCTTTCCCAGCTTACAGATGTTTTTTGCTTTGTGAACCGAGGGCTCCGGACACGCAGTACGGGATGATGCTGACCGTGACAAGGGGAACCGTGGCGCTCTTGCAGAAAGACAGCAGGTAGAAGAGGGCAGCCGTGTGTGTGGGAGGCTTGATGGAATCAAAGAGATGCAGCAGAAACAGAGAGGCGACGATACATGCCATCCTGGCTCGAGCGCTGCTGCTCTTCTTGCTCTCCGTGTACAGCGGGGAGTGAAGGCCGAGTCCCAGACCGAACAGAGTGCCCATGTTCCTCAACAGGCTGGCAAATGGCGTGGTGTCCAGATGAACCCAGGCTGGATTGACGCACCACCGCTGGGCTTTCTCAAGGGTCCACAGCAGATCCACACCCAGAGCTTTGAGGAGCAGGTACAAGCCCACCGCAAAGGAGAGCAGGAACAGTGTGATGTTGAAGTAATTCTTTAGACTGGCGCTGTAGATCAGTTTCTGTCTGTTGAAGGCCTCAGCAACAATCATGCCTGTGAAAAACACAACACAATGCGTTAATTTCATTACCTTAAGATGACATTTACACAATTTTATTTTTTTTGCTGCATCAGTTTATAAGGTACACTACTGGTTAAAAATTGTGAATAGTTAGACTTTTAAGTTTTTTTTTAAGTCTCTGATTCTATCCAAGGCTAAATTTATTTGATCAAAAATACAAAGTTTAATATTGTGATGCAAGTGTTATACTATTTTAAAACATTTTAAAATCTGTTTATTTTTGTAATGTCAAATCTGAATTTTATTATATAAATTGATTAATATGAACATCTATTTTGCTTATAATATTTAGCATCTCACTTCAATGATTCATTGGTGAATAAAATCTAATTATATGTATGTATGTGTGTGTGTGTGTGTGTGTGTATATATATATATATATATATATAGCAGCAAATCAGTATATTATCATTGACAGATCATGTGACACTGAAGACTGAAGTAATGATGCTGAAAATTCAGTTTTGCGTCACAGGAACAAATTACATTTTAAAATATGTTCAGAAGAGAAAACAATTATTTTAAACTGCAATAATATTCCACAATATTTCTGTTTTTGGTATATTTTTGGTCAAATAAATACATCTTTGGTGAGCAGGATAGACTTCTTTCAAAATGAAAACCCCCTTTAGGAATCTTTATTTTTACAAATATAGAAATGACACTTTAGTGAGCTGTTTACCTGAAATAACTCCTGCGAAAACTTGATGTGGGAAATGAGCGGCGATGAAGACTCGAGAGAGGCAAACACAGACCTGGACCGTCCAGAAGAGTGTCCAAAGCGAACCACGCAAGTATCTGTTAAAAAAAAAACAGATCATCATGAACACATTGCAGAAGCAACTATCTATTTTAAAACAAACACAATGTAAACATGACCTAGTAGTGATAAAGACTGACTTACAAGCCCTTAGATGAGGATTTCTTTTCTTTGCTCAGCATTATGGCGAGGATTGAGGTGACCAGTGTGTAGTAAACACCAGCAGCGCCCATAGCGTGACCAGATGGGCTTCCTGCATCAAGAAGCAGCAAAGTGAGCAAAGTGCTCTTTTGATGTATGATAAAACAGGTTTTAAGTGGACCAGTGTGGTACTTCTAGAGGAGAAAAACGCACCTGGACCGGTCTCACAGGTCATGGGATACTGCTCGATATGTGGCCTTGAGCTGTTGATGTAGTAAGAAGTCTCATGGACCCACCAGTATGGACGTTCTCCAAACAAGATCCTAAAATGGATAAACAGAACACTGTAAAAAGTCAATTCATGGTTTAATATGACAGGTAACTGTTTACTAGTCTGTTTTCTTACCATTTAAAGACCAGATTGAGCCAGTCTCCTATCACAGCCACCCAGATGAGCTTGATCCCGACTGATTCTTTCAGATGGAACCAGATGGGAAAGAAGATGAAGAAGGTGTTCCTCAGATCTGCCGCAAAGGAGACGAAAAGAAACCATCCTTGGGCGTCTTTGTAATGTGTCTGCAGGTATTGGGTGCTACTCACTCCAAACCCGTGCACTGTATCCATCACAGCATTCATGTTTAGACTTTCTCTAAGGCACTGTGTGTTGTAGAGCTAGTCAAGAGTGATAGTCCTCCAGCGCCTGCCTGTGGTTTTTATACTAGCAGGACCACCACCACAACGCATGGACAAAACGATCTTTGAACCTTGCACATGTGTAATAAAACAGAGTGGAACACAGAAAAAAAACGTCAGAGTTAAGAGAGTGTTTGTCCTGTCAGAAGAGATAACGCACAAACAAGTTCAGGAGAAAAAGGACGCAGAAAAGACGTAGCAGTGAATCATTGAACTCATCTCTGACCTCAGAAACACGTCCAGTCTCAGTAAACATCTGGAACTCTTATTTCTAAATACATATGTGTGTGTGTGTGTGTGTGTGTGTGTGACCATGGACAACAAAACCAGACATAAGGGTCCATTTTTTTAAATTGAGATATATACATCATCTGAAACCTGAATAAATAATTTTTCTATTGATATATTGACAATATTTGGCCTAGATACAACTATTTGAAAATTTGGAATCTGAGGATGCAAAAAATAGAATTGAGAAAATCATCTTTAAACCTGTCCAAATTAGGCCAAATATGACCTGAGCAATGCATATTACTAATCAAAAATTACATTTTGATATATTTATGGTAGGGAATGTACAAAATATCTTTATGGAACATGATCTTTACTTAATATCCTTATGATTTTTGTGTATATCAAAAATAATTTTATATGTATTTTAATTAATTAATTTATTTATTTATTATTTGTGTATGTACTAATCAATATAAAAAAATATATATATTAATAATACAATGTAGAAATATGTCTAATAATGTTATATATTTCATCCAAATCTACATTTGCATGAATTATTAAATTTTATGTAATGACTGATTCTTACAAATAAATAAAATATACAGATAATTTATACAAAGTTTTTTCATTATGCTATTAGTTCCCTGCATATTAAAAATGAAATTTATTTAAATTGTATTGTAAAGTTAATTTTTTGGTTTTAAGTTTCATTCAGCATAAAAATAGTATACAATACTTTTTACAAAACAGTATACAGTAAACAATACTTTTTAATTTAAATAATATCCCAATAGAGAACAAGCTGTTTATTTATTTATGTACTTGCTTGTTTACTTATTATGTATTTTGTTTATTTGTATTTGGGCCTCTGTTTTGTGCCAAAACAAACACGTGTTGTGATTAATCTATAGATCTAAGTCATTTTTAACTTTCGGGAAAAACTAGGGCGAAAATGTATCCAAACAAAAAAGGGGAATCCTATTGAGAAGATAATATTAGCCGTATGGGAAGCTGTTTCTCAGACAGACATTCTTTTGACTGCTTACATAGGCACTTGCTGATGGCGTTGAATTGGTTTGTTTACGTGTGTGTTACAGTGAATTAATCATTACATTGACCGGTGATGCTAAACTGTTATCAATGCAAGGCTTTTCGTTAGTTGTTAGTCAGTTGTAGCTGATACTTGTATTGTTGTTCACCCTTCTACAGCTTTTAATTGATTTTTAAAAGCGTGCACAGATGAAAAAACAAAACAAAAAACATCTGATTGTTAGACACAATACCATGAAATACATCAAAACAAAATGTGACCCTGGAGCACAAAAGCAGTCATAAGTGGCAAAGGTATATTTGTAGCAACAGCCAACAATACATTGTATGGGTCAAAATTATCCATTTTTCTTTTACGCCCAAAAACCTTAGGATATTAAGTGAAGATCACCCATAAGATATTTTTTAAATTTCCTACCGTAAATATGTCAAAAATCCATTTTTGATTAATAACATGCATCGCTAAGGACTTCATTTGGACAACTTTAAAGGCAATTTTCTCAATATTTTGATTTTTTTTTCAAATAGTTTCCTAGCACACCAAAAATTTGTTCTACAGGATAGTATGATTCACATGATCACAGTCCAGACGGAAGCGTTAAAACTAGATTAAATGCATCATTCCAAGATCAATGGCCAGGTCATCACAGTGACATCACACTTCATGAAACCAAAGACAAAACTAATCAGTGTGTCCACTCAGCATTTTATCAGTATGTGTCCCATCAACGTCATCACAGGTGAAAGGTCCTGAAACCGAGGGCCCCTGAGTTCTCCAGTCAACATGCAAACAAAACCAATCCATCTAGCCTTGAGTAAAGTCCAACTAGAACAGAAAAGTGGGGTGCGACAGCTGGATGGAGCCTGGCAGACTGCCTTCGTATCTGCAGTTTGATTCCCTTCTCTGTGCCTTGCGTCTGTCCTCTGCTTTTCCAGGGTGACCATCTCAATCTCAGACGGAAGAGATGGACCTGCTCCACAGCTGGGGGGTGAACCTAGCCGTCCGTTTGCAGACGGAGTACCGGGACTCTGAGAATCTGTTTCAGTGGGTCTCCTCAGTGGCGGATCTCCACACCACTTTCTTTGTGTTTTTCCCCATTTGGTTTCATCTGCGCAGAGACGTGGGCATCAAACTCATCTGGGTGGCTGTAGTTGGAGACTGGCTAAACCTCGTGCTGAAGTGGTGAGATGCTCACTGGTTTGTGTATTGTTAATCCCAGAGCTAGTAATTAACATGATAAGATTGTGTTTTACAAGAAAATGCTGTTTCTGTGTTTCTACAAAATCATTTTTACGTTGATGCATTTTCAGAAATATAAATTAAACATTTCACAAGGAAAACATAAAACAGAATTGAATGATTTATAATTAATTCAATAATGTTTACTTGAATGTTTAAAATGAATAGAAATTACTTGATCATTTAGAATGTTTCTGATAATGCATCGATTTATTACACTGTAAAAAAAAATCAAGCTTAAGAACATAATAATTCATAAAAAAAAGATAAAAGTTTATATTATAATTTAATGAACATGCAATATTTAAATGATTATTATCAAATATGAATGAATTTTTTTTTTTTTTATTTCCCCCTCTGCAATTGAATAAATAATTGAAATGATTTTTAATGATGCATTTCCATGTTATATTTCTGATATGTTCACAGGGTGCTCTTCGGTGAGAGGCCGTACTGGTGGGTGCAAGAGACTAAGTTTTATGGCCCTATAAAACGTCCTGAACTGCAGCAGTTCTCCATCACATGTGAAACTGGACCAGGTATATTCCAGTATTTATTGCAAGGTTATCTGAAATACTTAATTCTGATTGGTCAATCTCACATCATAAAATTGTTTAAAATTAAATCTTTATTTCATGCTTATTTGGTCTTTTATTTATTTTGTTAAGTAGTTATTAAATAATCAGAATAATGTACATTAAACTGGTCATTATTGCTCAATGAAATAAAAACCAACTTTCTTATATCATTTTGATTATGCTGTGTAGGAAATAAAGCTCTATCTCCAAATAAAATCTGCTACTCTGTAACCCAGTGGTTATGCAGTTTGAGAAAGGTTGCTATTCTTATCTTTCATGTGGAAACGGATCTGTCTCTGGTTATCGTAGCGTTTCGGTTCAAGGGCCGAATCTGAATGAAGTCATGCTTATTACTACTAATATTACACTGCTGGCGGGTTTCCATTCATTCTTGACCTGAATTAGTACCCTGTATCAATTAAAAAGGCTCATAAATTACCTGTCCTGGACTGATATTTTATCTAAATGGCTGCTTTTATTTTGCCTAAGCTGATTTGTTGCTCTTATCTTGTTTAAGCTGGATTTAGCTGGTGTCCAAAACTCCTCTAAACCAGTCTGAGAAACCAGCAGAACGGTTTAGACCCCTGAACAGATGGATCTCTAATTAAACAATCTCTGATTTGATATTCTCTGTAATCTGTAATTAGAATTCATTGCCCCATTCCTGTTTGGTTTTCATCTTTCAGGAAGCCCGTCGGGTCACGCCATGGGTTCTGCTGGTGTTGGGTATGTGATGGTTACAGCAGTGCTTTCCATTCTCGCCCAAAGAAAACTACCTCCTTTACAGTATAGGTCAGTCTGAGACACCTGTGCCTGATCATGTAGCCTCAGTGTTTTAATATCACACACCTGACGGTCATTCCTACTTTCAGAGTTTTGCAGCTGATGCTCTGGATGCTTCTGGGGTTGGTGGAGTTACTGGTGTGCATGTCTAGAGTCTATCTGGCAGCCCATTTCCCACACCAGGTAATCAGTGGAGTTATTTCAGGTGGGTCTCTACTGTTTTTGTATGTGGGTCAGTGACAGAGAACGTTCACCGTACTTAAAGGGTGAAATCTATCAAAAATCTGATTCTTAGAGATGCACTTATTGCATTTAAGTTGGTTTAGAAAAATGCATATGGTTCAAAGACGAAAAAGGGTTTAACCCTAAAAACTATAAGTATAATACTGCTTTAAATTGTTTATAAGTCTTCTGCTTAAATTAATAGCAATTTTGTTTTTGTTTTTCTGATCCAAAAATAAATATCACACATTTTAACCTGGTTTACTAAATTTACCCACTAAAATGTCATTCAGTGTAACGACCTTTGTAGTGTATTTACAGCAAAAAGCAATTTATGTGTGACGAACTCTCAGAAACGGTAGGATCCATTTGCAAGCTTTTTAATAATCAAGGTCGTAACATGCAGGGTCAAATCCACAGCAAACAGAGCAATCAGAGGCGAGACAATAAACGTGGTCGTATAAACAGGCAAAAAGGTCAGGCCAGCAGCAGAGATCGTAAACGAGAAACAGTCCAAGGGTAATACACAAGAAATCAAACATGGGAAATAAACTCTCAGAGTTGATACACAAGGCAGTCAAAACTTCGCGAAGATCCTCTTGTGAGACTGCTCTATTTATAGTGACAGATAATGCGCTACACCTGTGAGATATCAGTCCAGGTACGTGAGTCAAATGAGTCCGGGTGGAAGGTTAAAACTCGGGCGAAGGTTCCTGCTGATGACGGTCAGAGGGAGCCACAGAGGCGCGGCTTGTGACAGAGCCCCTCCCCTGCGAGCGGCTCCTGAAGCGAGCAAACTGGTGACGCCGAGGTCTACCTCAAGGCCTGGGTGCAGGTTTTTCCAGGTGGTCACGATGAAAAGCTTCAGTCAGAGTGGGGTCAAGGATATCCTGTGCATTGACCCAGGACCTCTCCTCTGGGCCGTAACCCTCCCAGTCGATTAGATACTTGAGAATCCTGCCTCGGCGTCTGGAGTCCAGAATCTCGCGAACTTGGTAAACCTCTTGTCCATCCACGAGCAGGGGAGGAGCATTAGTAGCCGCAACCTCGTCCTGGTCCCTCCCTCCTTCCGGAGCATCAGCGGGCTTAAGCAGAGAGACATGAAAAGTGGGTGAGATACGATATTCTGGTGGCAATTGTAAACGGAATGAAACAGGTGTGATTTGACGGAGAATTTTGAATGGACCCATGTATTGGATTTAATTTCTTGCATGGGAGGTGTAGTCGGAGGTCACGGGTAGACAGCCATACCCATTGACCGGGCTCATAAGTGCGGCTCGGGCGTCGAAGCCGATTAGCCTGCTCCGTGACTCGGTGAATGGCCCTTTGTAAGTGGATGTGAGCGGCGTTCCAGGTCTGTTCGCTGCGGCGAAGCCAGTGGTCCACAGTGGGCAGATGTGAAGGTTCGCCGGACCAAGGGAACAGAGGAGGCTGATATCCAAGGATGCACTGGAAGGGTGTCATGGTGGTGGCTGGTTTTCTTAATGAATTTTATGCATATTCAGCCCAAATGAGGTACTGACTCCAATCGGGTTGGTTCTGATGACAATAGGTGCTCAGGAAGCGGCTTAATTCCTGATTGAGTCGTTCAGTTTGTCCATTCGACTGTGGGTGATACCCTGAGGTTAGGCTCACATTATATTTAGTTGAGAACAGAAGGCTTTCCATACTCTTGAAGTAAACTGAGGTCCCCGATCAGACACGATATCCTCGGGTAGTCCATAGTACCTGAACACCTGCTGCATCAGGACTAGGGCGGTCTCCCAGGCAGTAGGGAGTAGAGACCTGC
>JAUMHE010000009.1:4795-17436 GCA_032359235.1 Enteromius mattozi | reverse complement strand
AACATCAAAATAAACACAAGAATTAGTCACTGAGCACAAAATGAAGCTTTTGCCATGGCTGGCCCAGTCCTCTGACCTGAACCCTGCAGAACATGAGTGAGTTGAACTAAAGAGGAGAACCAACATGGAGCTGGTAATCTAAAGGGTCTGGAGTGATTCTGGATAAGGGAGTGGTCTCTTTTCTCTTATCAGGTGTTCTCCAAACTCTTCGTGCAGTACAGGAGAAAACTCAAGAGCTGTTTTCTTAGGAAAAGGACATAGCAACAATTGGGTGCCAATAATTGTGGCCAACATGTATTTCATCATGAGTTTTTCTCCCCATTTTCAAATGTTTTACTTCAATGATAGATTAGAATTTTGTGAATTTTTTGAATGAAAGATCAAAAGGATAACAAATGCAGATTTATTTTCACAGTCACCTTTGCTCAGATTTACCAAGGAATAAACCTAATTAAAAGAATTTACCTAGCAATAAAATGACCAAGACAATTTTAGAATGTAGTTCCTCAAAACATCTTTGACAAGGTCTATTTTAATAACTGGAAGAGCTGTTAACTCCTGTCTCACATCTCAGTTAAGTATGGTTGCATAACGCTTTTCTTGCTTTGTGACAGCAAAAAATACTGTTGGGTAATAAAGTACGAGCCTCCTGTTCTCAATATAAACCCTCAGACTTTTTAAGAGGAAGTTCATGCTTTGAGAAAGAGCATATAAAACCAAACCAAACCATCTGTGTGCAAGTCCCTCTGGAGTGTGTCACTGTCAGGATATTATGACAAACTGAGAAGAGCAGTTTTTATACAGAAACCTCAGCTAAATTTTGGGTCTGAAAGAGAATATTGATCACCTGCTCCAATAATGAAAGCATTTTAGCCTTGTTGAAAATGAGGCTTTATAATGTGAGCGCAGAAGGAATGGGAGTTAACACTTTAGAAAAAAACAGGGATTAAACACATATTCATGAAAGCATTTTATAAAAACAGCACAAATGTCTTGTGGTAATCAGTTGAGGTTTGTTACAGTATGGAGATCTGTGACCAGAGGAAGAACATCACCATGTGTCCGCTGTGTGACCGCGTCTGCAGCTACTGGAACCTGAGCACGGCGTGCGGGACGGCCCGGGCCAGTCATCTGTTCGATAACCCTACCACCGTCTTCTTCTCCATCTTCATGGCGCTGTGGGGTGAGATCAGATCTCTTTCTGCTCCTTCTGTGTATTTGTTTTAAGCACCTAGTTCTCAAGTCGTTGTTATTGTGTACAAACATGTTCTGCACAGCCTTGTCAGACTGCATTTTGCTGAGGTTTGGATGTGTGTAGCTGTAGGTGTAAGCAGGTTCAGTCAGTAGTGGAATATTGTCTACACTTAATTTCTCACAAGTTTACAAGTGTCTTACAGTTTAAGTAATAATGAGTAATGTTTATTAACAACATGGACTTGCTTTAGGGCATGTTTTATGATTAGTTGCTTGTGATTATGTATAATTTGCTGTTATTACTATATGAAGTACATCTAACATACATAACAAGGTGATTCTAAAATGAAGTGGTACCACATTTTGATGCAACACTCTTAAAAATAAAGGTGCTTGAAAGGTTCTTCACAGCGATGCCACAGAAGAACTGTTTTTAGTTCCACAAATAACCATTTAGTCAAAGGTTCTTTAAAGAACCACTTCTTTCTTAATCTGAAGAACCTTCTTTCAAGTTACTTAATGTTAATGCTACTGTGTAGAAGTTTTTTCTTTTTTTCATCATATTGTACATTAACTACAGATGTAATGAGTAGATTCACAGAATACTGCGCAGCACTTATAGTGACTGTTTGTTGGAGAATGGAGAGCCAGAGAGCATGGATTATTCTAACAGTCTCTATATCTCCTGGTTCTCTCTGTCCAGAGCTAAACATGTCTCCGTCTTGTGGTTTTTATCATCTGTTTGGCTGTTTCCTGTGTGTCTGTGTGACCGAGCCCCCCTTTCAAACCCATTTCTGTAGCGTTTCTCTGTTCTGTTCAGTGTCATCCACTGAGGGATTTGGACAGGAAGTCCCTGACTTTAGCTCTGTTCGGGGGGCAGAAGTTCACACATGAGATTTACTGTGCTTCCATCTGTTTGGAGGAGAGACATGACAGCTGTTGCTCTTCCACCAGTATAAATACAAAGATATGAAGATCACTGAAGCTGTGTAGGCTTTTATAGGTTCCTTGAAGTTGCAGGAATCTTGCGTCGTGAATTTCATAAAAAATATCATCCAAGTATTCAGCCGACATAGTCTGATTTAGCTGCTCCTATCGTTTCTACAATTATAATGAATTATCTTTATAATGAAAATGTTAATATTTGATCACATTCTGCTACATTTAGCACCTTATGTCCTAATGGTTTCTCAGGTGTGGGTCTGAGGTTTAATGGGGCTCATTTCCTCACGTCAGTGTTATTAATTGTGTGTTCCAGCGGCGTTCTTCATGGAGCACTGGAAGAGACGCCAGATGCGTCTCAACTATGAGTGGGATCTGACGGGCTTCGAGGAAGAGGAGGTCTGATCACACATTAACACGCCACACATCATGGTCATTGGAGCTCATTTCACTAGTCTGTCATTTAACGCTGTCGTCCTCTTCTTCCCCTGGTGTGTGTAGGAAGCACTGAAGGTTTGAACATATCCTAAACTCTTTTCATCAGCTCTGATCACACTGCCACTTCATCCGCTGTCACAAACCTTCCTCTAACAGAGATCTAGCATGTGCTGAACGTTATAGAAACACTCACCTGAAGAAAAGCCAGCTTTCTTTCTCTTGCTCTCTCTCTCTCTCTCTTTCTTAGCTCTGTTTCTGTATCAGTCTTGTCATATACATATATATTTTCATTTGTTTTTGTCAGGATCACCCGCGAGCTGAATATGAATTCAGAGTCATGCAGAAATCACTGAAGAAAGACCATAAATCACAGAAGGTGACACTGCATGTGTTGTTTTTGCTATGGATGTGAAAATCAGCTTACCTTTTACATATATATATATATATATATATATATAGAAGCTGCTTTGAAACTGCTAAAATATAAACTACATTATTATATAGTGCTTTTTTATTGAAATAATGTAATTGTTAAAGGTTGTGATTTAATATTTGTTTAATAATTGATTAAACCTTCATCACTTAAATTAAGATTATAATTTACATTTAAAGCACAGCCACCACAAAATCAGAATTTAGCACCTCTTTGGGTAACACTTTATTTTTAAGTGCCCTTGTTAAGTTACATGCACTTACCAAAATAATAACAATTAATTATGCATAACTACATGCAAGTATCCCGAAATCAAACCCTAATCATAACATTAACCACAGTTAATATGACTCTGTATCAAGGACACCTTAAAATATAGTGTATCCCTCTTTTTAATTTGAATCTCTGAGGTTAAATACAGATTTCATAAGGTATTCTTTAATGTGTAAAAATTTAATCACTAGGATAAATGAGTTTTCCCAACACTAGAATCCTGAAATGTGGCTCAATATGAGTTACACTTGTCTCATTGTTCGTTTGTTTCTTCTTTAGCCAGAGAAAGAAAAGCTCACATGTAGAGACAGATTTCCTGCGTATATGACGAACCTCATCATGATGCTTTTAATGGTAAGGCCGTCCTACATCAGCTCATGTTTCATGTGAGTTTGTACTTCATCTTACATCACATTTGGGTTACTTCACCATAAAGTCTTATTTGTTAACACTAGTTAATGCATTAGCTAACAAAAACTAACAATGAGGAATTTCTTTTTACATCATTTCCTAATCTATTTTTACAGTATGTTACTTTTATAGAGGTATTTATGTTGTTCGTGTTAGTTTACGGTGTGTTGACTAATGTTAATAAAGATAAAACATTTGATTTAAAACAGGTAAAAGTCAGCATTAACTGAATAAATGCTGTTAAAAGCATTGTTAATTGTTAGTTCATGTTAACTTATGTAGTTAACTAATGCTAACAGATGAAAACACAATGTAAAGTATCTTGTATATATTCATATTCAATCCATATATGAGCATGTGAATATGAATATGTCGGCGCAGGCAGCCGTCATGATTTCACGTTAACCCTCTGATGCATGGTTTCAACTAGAGTGGACAGATCGTTAAAATCCATTTCAACCATCCAAACCACCATGGGTGATGACCTTTGACCCTTGCCCATCATATTATATGACTGTTCTCTGTACATGTCATTGTTTTCCTTATCTATGACATCATAAATTCACCATGGCTGAGGAAAGCGGTGAAGCATCTGCTACCTCTGGAATATCTACCTCTGATCCAGACAGGTACAAATATACTTTTTAAAAGAATAATAGATAAGGAACATTAGGTATTGTTAATGGATTTGTTGCTGTTCACCAAAAATCGATCTGTCTACTGTAGTGGACACCATGCTTAAAAGGGCACTTCTGTTCAATAAGCTTTTATTGAGGAAGGATGCATTAAACTGATGAGAAATGACAGTAAAGATGATGTTTACACAAAAATATTGAGCAGCACCATTTTTTTAATGCTGTAAATCAGCACATTAGAATGATTTCTGAAGGATAATGTGACACTAAGTGACAACTTGGATACTTTAGTTCACTATGTAACATTTTTAGTCAGCGGGGTAACAAATTATTTTAAGTTGAAACAAGTGTTCATTGTGAGGACTTGGAGCTTTGATCACAGCAATCAATTACATTTTACAACATATTTATATACTGTATATATATATATAAAAAACGTTTTTTAGAGGTAAAACTATTAAAAGTGCTGTAATAAACACAGCAGCATTTTATTAAAAGGTCACACTTTATTTTAAGGTCCAGTTCTCACTATTAACTATCACTTAACTATAAGAAAGTTGATCTCCTAATTACTATTTAATAATAGCTAGTAATATAGTTGTTAATTGTAGGTATTCATTACTCTGTAGTAACTAGCACTTCAGAAACGCTGGTATGGTTATCATGTTTTGGTAGAGAGCAGATGCTCTGTCATCAGCAGAATGTCCAAACAAACACTGGCCCAGAATCACGACCTGATGGTCAAATACTGAAGCTTTTGGGACATCCTAAAAATACACATTGACAGAAATAGTTTAGTACTGAGGAGACTGCCAAAACGCCCCCAGCTACTGGACAACAACAATCTGACAGACAGGAAGCCTCTCATCCATGTGTTTCTGTATTTATAAAGGGGTCACATGCCTTTTATCTGCCTTTATCATACATTTTAGCGGTTCTCTTAAAAACTTTTGACCCAATAGCAGAAGATTTCCATATAAATTAATAAAGCCATGTGTCCTGTTGATAATACACACACACACATATATAAATAGTCACTTTTATAATTTCTAAATAAATGATCAACATCTGCAATTTTTTGTCTTAAATTTTTGAACTTCAGTAAAGTTTCTATACTATACTATATCTTAATATTTTCATCCCATCATGGCATTACTCGACTATTTCATCTTGTTTTTCATAGCTCTCTTGTTGGTGTTTATCTGGCTGTTTTACAGATCGGTGTGACGTTTGCTATTGTATTTGGCGTGATTCTGTACCGGATCTCAACCAAAGCCGCTCTGGCTATGAGCTCAAACCCCATGACCCGCTCCAACGTCAGGCTGACAGTCAAAACCACCGCGGCCATCATAAACCTGGTGGTCATTCTCATTCTGGATGAAGTGTACGGCGCCGTCGCCCGCTGGCTCACTGTTCTCGGTCAGTCATCATCGATTCGCTCTCATACTGGCTTAGTGCTCATGCTCTTTGACGTCTACTTCCTTCACTCATGTGTACAATGCAGTGTGTAAGTATCAGTCATTTGTGCTGTGTTTTTCTCCTCAGAGGTTCCTAAAACAGATAAGAGCTTTGAAGAAAGGCTGATCTTCAAAACCTTCATCCTCAAGTTCGTGAATGCGTTCACTCCCATCATATACATTGCATTTTTCAGAGGCAGGTGGGTAATAAATATCCAGACTAGTTGTATCTTACACAACCTTTGCTTCTGTCTATGTACATTCAGAATGAATGACTTGCTAATTCAGTTTCAGTAACACTTTAGTATAGGGACTGATTCTAGTTGCTTATTATCATGCCTATTATTACCATATTGGCTGTTTATTAGTAGTTATTTAACAAGACCATATTTTACATCCATGATACCTGAACCTAACAACTACCTTACTGATTAATTATTAAGTTTTATCAAGGCAAACTTTGTAGTTAATTTGTTTGTTACATGTGCTGTATGTAGAATTGACACCTAATGGTTGAAATAGGTACTGCAGTTCAAATTCAAAATATCAGAGAGGGTTTTTTTCACCCGGCCCCTCCTCCTCAAGACTTGACACATGCACAGGTTGCCAGAGTGATGAAACTGAAACACATGAAGATGAATGAAATAAAAAACGCTGTATTCTGTCAAACACTTTGGTCCGGAACACATATTTTCACAGACGTATAAATATGTGTTCCGGACCAAAGTGTTTGACAGAATACAGCGTTATATGCTATAGTCAGTTGACTATAGCATTGTTTTTTCAGATAAACTTAGCATGTTTCATCTGCAAACATATTATGGCGTTTTTATTCTTTAGTAGAGTCAAAAACTTACAGCACCTTCAATAGAGAGAATGGAACCTTAGAAAAAAGTGTCTTGTCAAGTCCACACTGAATAAGAATGTGTTTATGGTCTGTGTTCCTGCAGACTCGGGGGCCGTCCCGGGAGTTATCTCTATGTGTTCGAGTCCTATCGCATGGAGGAGGTATGGAAACAGAAAGTCTCTGATGAAGTTGTCTGATGAAGGCATTGATTGCAGAAGCTGACGTGATGTTTCATGTATTTGCTCAGTGCGCCCACGGCGGCTGTCTTATGGAGCTCTGCATTCAGCTCAGCATCACCATGCTCGGCAAACAGCTCATCCAGAACAACCTGTTTGAGATCGGCGTCCCGTGAGTGTCTCACCAACACGCACACCACTCATGAGAGGCTTTTATGGACATGCTGAATGAGGTTTGTGTTGCTGTGCTTTGGGTCTCATTTGCTTTATTGCAGTAAACTGAAGAAGCTGATCAGGTACATTAAATCCAAGAGAGGCTCTTTCCAGGAAGAGGAATATGAGAAGAAGTTACAGCGTTATGAGACGGATTACTTCCTGGAGCCCTTTGTTGGCCTCACGCCTGAGTACATGGAGATGAGTGAGTGTTTTCACACGCATAGAAACCAACACAAAATCATCATACCAGATAAACTGTTAAGTATTTGTCATCATATATATATTTGTAAAGTTTTATTCATTGATTTGGTTCAAAGGCCAGTTTCTTATAACCCCAATTCTGGAACTGTTGGGATGTTTTTACATTTTAATAAAATGAAGTGAGCCAATATTTTATTCACAATAAAACATAGATAACATAAAAAATGTTTAAACTGAGAAACTTTTTACAATTTTATGTGCGAAATGAGCTTATTTCACATTTGATGTCTGCTACAGGTCTCAAAATAATTGTGGTGGGGTCATGTTTATCATGGTGTAGCATCTCCTCTTCTTTTCAAAACAGTTTGAAGATGTCTGGGCATCGAGGTTATGAGTTTCTGGAGTTTAGGAAATGGAATTTGGAATTTGGCTCCATTCTTGTCTGATATAGGTTTCCAGCTGCTGTTGGTCATCTTTCACATATTTTCAGTTTAATGATGCACCAAATATTCTCTATAGGTGAAAGATCTGGACTAAAAGTGACATCCTATCTGTTTTCTCTATATTATAAAAGCACAATGTATCAAACAAATAAAAGCAGACCTTTTTACAGTGATGCATTATTAATAAGACAATAAGGGGCAGTTTCCCAAACAGGGTTTAAGACTAGTCCTAGATTAAAATAAATGTTAAGAGCTGTCTAAACTGGAAAAGGCTTGCACTGAGATATCTTAAAATACATTATTGCCATTGTTTGGTCTTAAAATGCTCACAGATAATGCATTTTTGTAAGACACGTTTCTAAAAATTCTTAAAAGTCCTAAATTAGCAAAGGTCTAGTCCTGGCTTAATCTAATTCCTATCCGGGAAACCGGCCCTAAGTGTTTAAAGTTGATTCTTCTGTTAAGGATACAGCTGAAGTGATCTCACCGGCACACACGCATAGACACAATCTAGAGGTCTTTGTTTTTAAGTTCACGTTCGCAGTTCTTCTGCTGGCGGTTATTATAACAAAGAAAAAGTACTTTTTTTTACTAAACAATTTTCAGATGTTTTACTCCTTACAAAGAAGATATTTAATACATTTTTGTGTTTCTGTTCCTACAGTAATCCAGTTTGGCTTTGTGACTCTGTTTGTGGCATCATTTCCGCTGGCGCCTCTGTTTGCCCTCCTGAACAACATCATTGAAATCCGTCTTGATGCCAAGAAGTTTGTGGCAGAACTCAGAAGACCAGATGCAGCCAGAGGCAAAGACATCGGTCTGTATTTACACCGTCATCTTTATAAAACTTAGTAAAACTCAATGCCTTAATTGACCCTTCGCTTAGCCATGCCCGAAAACCACCACAGGCCAATCGTGGCTTAGCAACCGTAGCTAGGAGCGGGAGGTCTGTCAAGCTTTCAAGTGAGGAAAACATGCCGAAGAGTTGTGCGTATGGATTGTGCAGATCTGATACCCGGTATCCTAAAAGTTTGGATAGGGTGGTGGAATTTTTTCCCTTCACGAAACCTAAAACCCAAGGGTAGAAATGGCAGGCATAGATCAAGGCCCCCATTCATGACTAAATTTACAACTTTTTATCTTGGCACACGAAAATATAAGCGGGAGAATGTTATCATTGCAAAGTGGTCAGGCTAATGTCTTGTGTGTATTTCACAAGACTATAGCCGCTTTCCCACTATTGGGCCGAACGGTTCCACGTGAGCCTGGAACGGCACGGCATGATT
Organism: Enteromius mattozi; assembly: GCA_032359235.1. Taxonomy (NCBI): domain Eukaryota; kingdom Metazoa; phylum Chordata; class Actinopteri; order Cypriniformes; family Cyprinidae; genus Enteromius; species Enteromius mattozi. The sequence continues at coordinate 8,484 of JAUMHE010000009.1, read as the reverse complement.
ACAAACCAGAAACCTGAACCGTACCAGCTGTCTCGGATCAACACAGAATGGAACGGTTCTGCAAAGAGAACCGTTCGGCCTGATAGTGGAAAAGCAGCTTATGTCAAAGCTGTTCCTCAGTTTGTGTGTTTTTCGATTTGAATGGTCAGCGTGTTAGGCGGCTGCTGCTTGCGCTGTGACCTAGGCTTTAGCTTCATCTTCAATTTTGATAAATAATTTTCTAATCGGATGCATATTATGTCGTGGATATACCCCTAGAATGCATACTGCAGTCCCTTTTGTCTTGCTCTCTCAGATATCTCTCCTGTTGGCAAAAAATTACTAATTATTTCCTTGGGAATGTCTGACACCGGTGCATATACTGTAATAGATGTGCCAGGCACGAAAGTTTGACAGGCGTAGCAACAGTAACTAAGGAGGGCGGGGCTTAGCAAAGGGTCAATTGAAGCTTTGTGATCAGCATCTGTGGCATCATTGTCCATTACCATTGAGAAGAATTCGAACTTGTGCTCCACTTTAGGAAAAAAATAGACTATTTGGAATATATTGAGTTTTATGAATCTACAGTAAAATCTACAGTGCATATTCCTGCAGATATTTAATATTAATAATTGTTTTGCATCAACTGTTAGGTGTATTTTAAGAGGTTTGCCTCAAAGATCTGATAAACTAATTGCGTTCCTCATGATGTCTTCACAGGAATCTGGTATAATATTCTCAGAGGAGTCGCAAAAGTGGCAGTTATTGTCAATGTAAGTGTCTATTAATGTAGTATCACTAGCTGTCACACTTACCTTTGAACAGTGAATTTCCACCTCTTTTGTACACAGCATTTTATAATCTTTAACAGCGCTATTATAAACAAGACCACTCAGAGGTCACTGCCAAATCAAATGACATCTAATTGGTCAACATTGAAAATTTGCACAACAAACCTAACCCTGTAGTCAACTCCACACAAGCTCATGGCATTCAAAATCGTAACACTAGAACTTCTGTTCTGTTTGAAAAGATTGGAAGCCATCTTTGAGATGTATTTGTGACCATTTAGCTTCTGAAGAACTGACAGGCTGTCCACATCCAAAGGTATCGCTGATTGTGATCACCGAAAGTGATTCTTCTGTAGCCGATGACTGTGTAATTCAAGACTTCACTTACATTAAAAACCTTTATATTCAAACTACAAAGTACAGGCAGAGCAGTAAAAATTCACCCCAAAATGAAAATTCTGTCATTAATTACTCACCCTCATGTCGTTCTAAACCCGTAAGGCTTTTGTTCATCTTCAGAACACAAATTAAGATATTTTTGATGAAATCAGAGCGCTATCTGACCCTCCATAGACCGCAATACAACTGAAATGATCCCAGATCTAGAAACATATTAAAAACATCAGTAAAACAGTCCATGTGACATCAGTGGCTCAACTAGGAGAATACTTTTTTATTGCTCAAAGAAAAAAAAAATGCATAATTTACTCCCCTGACTTACGTCTTCTGCCATTTTAGAGAGTGAAGTGAATGTGCATGCTTTTCCCTGAATGTAAATAACACTGATTACATTAAATACATTCTTAAAGGGTTAGTTCACCCAAAAATCAATGTAGTTCATTTTTGGAACGACATGAGGGTGAGTAATTAGTGACAGAATTTTCATTTTTGAGTGAAAATAAGTAATCTCCTTTAAGTAATCTCCAAAATGGCGGATCTCCTTAAATCTCCTTTAAGGGCCAGATTTACTAAACAAAACAGTGAAGACTACTGACAATGGCACATTAAAGAACACAGACGCAACATCTTATTTCTATAAAGACCAACCACAAAAGCAGTGCAAATTAGAATTAGGCAAGCAGAGGAAGTTAAAAAATAATGTGGCTTGGCAAACAATATGTTTGGGTAATGTCTTCCTCTGACATTTCAAATAAATTAATACTTTATTGATAATCAATATTAATTAAGGAGAAAAAAATTTCCCTGAGAGGAAGAAAAATGAGGAAGCACAAGGGACAGGCTCACTGTCTTCAAAGAACACAATCTGCGAGTGAATTCAGGAGTGCCCTGCATGAGCCACATTCAAGGCACTGCATTTTGAAAATAAGCTCTTTTAGTCAAAATATATAGTCTCTCCAAGTAGAACGGTGTTCTCAGCTGGGAGAGATGTCAGAGCTGTGATCCACTGGAGCTCTTATACGGCAAGCAGAAAGTTTCTTCTTCTTTTTCTTCACTGGAGTAAGCAAGGAGATGATCTTCACGAGAAGATTCTGCTAAAATGGCACTCAGGAATGTCAAAAAGGAAATGATCCTTCAGAAATATGAAAAGCTGTCATCTTTCCTGCAGGCGTTTGTGATCTCCTTCACGTCAGACTTTATTCCACGGCTGGTCTATCAGTACATGTACAGTCCAGACGGGTCGATGCATGGCTTTGTCAACCACACGTTGTCTTACTTTAACGTCAGTCACTTCCAGAACGGTACTGCCCCACTGGAGCCTTACCACTTGGGCTTCCATGTGGACATCTGCAGGTACGATGTAGCTCTAAACTCAATTAACACTCCATGAATGTTTAATAACACATTTCTCCTCTTCCTCCAGGTATAAAGACTACAGAGAGCCTCCGTGGTCTCTGACACCATACGAGATCTCAAAAGAGTTCTGGGCTGTGTTGGCTGCCAGACTAGCATTTGTCATTGTCTTTCAGGTTAGTGTCTAATCTCTCCAAAGACTCACAGTATCAGCTACCTTATGTTATTGCCATAGAAAATAAAGATTCTAAGAATAAAAATGCTAAAGACAGAGAAAATAATACAACCTGTATTCTGGAAATGTGAGTATTTTTATTATTATTATTTAAATTTGAATACAATGAAAACTAAAAGACTTTCAATTCACATGAGCCAATATTTTATTAAGAGAACACAGAGAATATAACATAAAGTGAGAAGATTTATAATTTCATCGACTAAAAGAGCTCATTTCAAATTTAATGCCTGCTACAGGTATCAAAAAAAGTTGGCACGGGGGGAACAAAGGGCTGAAAAAGCAAGACATTTTGAAAAGATTCAGCTCGGAGAACATCTAGCAACTAATTAACTTAATTGACATCAGGTCTGTGACATGATTAGCTATAAAAATGATGTCTTAGAGAGGCAGAGTCTCTCAGAAGTAAAGATGAACAGAGGCTCTCCAATCTGTGAAAGAGTGCATAAAAAGATTGTGTAATACTTTAAAAACAACGTTCCTCAATGTCAAATTGCAAAGGCTTTGTAAATCTCATCATCCTCAGACCACAACAAACGATTAAGAGAAACTGGAGAAATCTCTGTGTGTAAGGGCAGAAGATCTTTGTTGGATGCCCGTGGTCTTCGGCCCTCAGACGACTCTGATCGCTCATCACATGATTCTCTCATTGACACTACTAAATGGGCCCAGGAATACTTCCAGAAACCACTGTCGGTAAACACAGTCCTCCAAGACATCTGCAGATGACAACTAAAGCTCTATCATGATAAAAGGAAGCCATATGTGAACATGATCCAGAAGAGCCGTCAAGTTCTGTGGGCCAAGACTCATTTAAAATGAACTTTTTCAAAGTGGACAAGTGTTCTTGTTCTCAACTATGTCGACATATGCTTCCTTTGAATCAGTTGTTTTATCCATTAACGGTCCTACGCCCACTATTTTAGCTGTTG
>JAUMHE010000008.1:2710245-2727342 GCA_032359235.1 Enteromius mattozi | reverse complement strand
ACACACACACACACATCAGTGCCTTCTATCCAAAACAACTTAGTTCATGCATTCAGAATCAGATTTATTGTCAAGAATGTGTCTTGATGAAGCTTTCAGTTCAATAATTTAGGTCTATAATAAACCTGATATTGTACATTATGAATATTGTTAATAAATTGCTTTGGTTCCTCTATTTTAAGTTGATTGGATAAACATGTCAAATAAATAAATAAATAATAATTTTTTAAAAAGTTTAAAAAAAAAACTGCCAATAAAGGAAAAAAATATATAATATATATACATACAAGAAAATTATAATAAATAAAATAATTAAATAAGCAAATATTAATTTATATTGTTTTATATACCTAAAAGACTACCTACACACTCAATATCTGTGTGTGTGTGTTTTAATTTCATGTCCCAGAACAGTGTACGTTGTTTAAATGTGTAATAATCTCCAAAATGTCACTAAGGTGACACAGAAGTCATAGAAAGTGGTTATTTCCGTGTCTTTTCATACAAAGAGTATTCTTGTAGCTCTGTAACATTACATTTAACCTCCTGATGTCACTATTTCATCGATCTCCTCACTGTGTTTCTGAGGTCTGATCGTGTCAGGATCCTTGCCGTCTGTGCCAGGTCAGAGAGCTCTCCAATTCATCAGAAATATCTTAACTTGTGTTCAGCAGATAAACAAAGGTCTTACAGGTTTGAAACAAGATGAGCGTGATTAATTAATGAGAGATATTTCAGCTTTGTGTAGTGTTAGTGTAGACCTGCTGCGGGGGCTCTCCGGGGCCAGGGCTGTGTCTGCGCAGCCAGTGCAGCTCCTGCAGCATGAGGACGGCCGTGGCTCCGTGTTCGTACGGCAGATAGAAGAGCTCGGACAGCAGCATCAGGTCATCCAGCGTCAGCGGCTCAGCCGTGTACAGAGGGTTATCTTTAGGTCCAGGAGCGTAACCATCCGTCTGCATCGGTTCCTCTTCAGACACCTGGGGTTTAGAGTGGCCCCCGCGGGCCCCTGAGAGCACAGGGACAACAACACAATATCTGCTACCTGAAATATCAATTAATAAATAAATAACCCTGTTGCACATGAATCCAGAGTCATTTATTTACCGTCAGGTTGATCTGCTCTGCCGAACTCAACCAGCCAATCAGTGAGCGCCAGCCGCAAAGCCTCATGGGGGTTGTAGTCCGAGCCCTGATCGTCTCCATCTGTGGAGCGATGACATCATGTTACAGACAGACAGACATCAATAAACGATGAAAACGATAGATTTGGGCATACTCACCCATAGAAACGTCTTTCTGTGCGTAGCTGCACCAGGTGGCCAGCGTGTGAATGGCCACGAAGTTGGGCTCATATTCACAGTTAGGGTTGGTGAGGACTCCTCTGAGTTTAGGGATGAGCTCGGTGGGCCGGTTCTTGAAGGGTCCCAGGAAGAGTCTCTGCGGGTCGTAGTCGTTAGCGTGGATGTTGTCCCAGATAACTGGTGGCCGCCGCAGGACAGCAGACACCTCCTCTATAGACGCCACACTGATGTCCTGAGACACCACCTTCGGCCCTGGAGTACAAAAACACAGCTCACACCTCGAAAAAGGGCCTTTATGCTGGTATGCATTTAGTTGAGATTTCTGATTGCATTAGCATGGGTTCAGTTCGCAGGGAATGCATGCACTGATCGAATATAGACTCTGAATGCAATGCAATGCAAGTCACTTCTGCCAAATGCATTAATATTCAAGATGTTACCTGTCCAGAGAATGTCAATCCCAGCGTTGAGCTTCTCACCGACTGTGTTCAAATACGCAGACTGTGGCACGCTGGGAGTGCAGAATGCAGCACAGTAATCTGCAGAAAACACAGGGTTTGGTTGAGTTTTACTTACAGAAGAAATAGAGAATAATGCTCCTGCTGGAGGAAAATATGGGACATTCTGTTTTGTTTCATATAGAGGAATTTTAGTATCATTTATGTACCGTTATATATTTTTGTTAATATTTTGCATGCTATCGAACAAGTAAGATCAAATATTAAAAACTAATTAAATGTAGTAATTATTATAGTAATGAGAATTGGTGTGTAATTTGCATTAAAATAAAACCATAAAGTTCCTAAGACAGGCATAATATAGGCAAAAACAAAAAGAAGTTAAAATAACAAATGTGTGGAAATAATGAAATGAAAGTTTATCAAGTGTTTTGGTTCTTTATTTTGTTGTGTGTAGAAGAATGATGCTGGAGGAAAATGTTAAATAGTAATGTTTACTTATTTATTACATAAATTCACATTATAGTGATGAAACTGTTTGAGTAAACGTGCTTAGTTTGCAAAATTAAAACAGCTTGACAAAAATGAAAAATGTTAATATCTAATGAAAGGAGAGTTTATAACGTGTTTATAACGAGTTTTGTCTTTTTATTATTTTGTCCATTGAAGAAATAAAAAAAACTGTAAATAATGCTAGCATCTAAGAACTTTGCCAAGAGGAACAGTGTTATTTGTGTTATAGTTTTGTTTATATTTAAACTAGATTTTTTAAAATTAGTTAACATTTTAATAATTTTTATATATATATATTATTATGATTATAATTTAGTTTTTTTATATGTCTATGTGACCCTGGAACAGAAAAGCAGTCATATTTTCACTAATACACAACAACACACTGTATGAGTCAAAATGATCCATTTTCTTTGATGCCAAAAATCATTAGGATATTAAGTAAAGATCATGTTATAAATTTCCTACGGCAAATATATACAACTTAATACCTGATTAGTAATATGCATTGCTAAGAACTTCATTTGAACAACTTTAAAGGTGATTTTCATATATTTACTTTTTTTGCTCCCTCAGACTCCAGATTCTCAATGGAAAGCTGATTTATTCAGCTGATTTCAAATTATGCATAAATCTTAATTTCACAAAACTGACTGGTTTATAATGTTTAAATAAGATTTTTGTTTTAATTTATTTATTTATTGTCAGTTATTTTGGTAATAATAAGTGTTTACCGGTGGGGCAGAAGAGGAAGGTGTGAGGCTCCTTCAGGTGCAGGAACACCTCGTTAGTGACGGACACCTGAGCTTCAGCAAACGAGCTGAACGCCTCTTTATCAGCCGGACACATTTCCGTCTCGATGTCGTCAAACAGCAGTGCGAACGCCCGGCAGCCGAACCCGCTCACCTGCATTCAATCCAGAAGAGTGAGTAAATACTAATAATAAGTGCTGCAGGTGAGTGTGTTTCAGCGGCGCACCTGGCTGAGCTTCCTCTTGAGCGCCGTCAGCTCTCGAGGGTTTGAGAAGGTGATGTCCAGCCCTGGAGAGATGGCGTACACAAACTCCACGTCATGCTCCTTCGCTGCGGAGATCAGCGTCATCAGCTGCTCTGTAAGACACAACCAAGCAGATCATCTTCAGTAAGACTGAAGTAACAATTTACAGTAAGGTTAACATTACATTAGTTAACATGAACTAAGAATGAACAATACTTCAGCAATTACTAATGCATTATTAAAACCACAACATTAGCTAATGCATTGTGAGTTAACTAACTTTAACATTAAGTAAGATGAATAAATACTGTAATAAATGTATTGTTTGTTGTTTGTTTATGTTAGTTGTTAAATTAACTAATGTGAACAAATGGCACCTTATTGTAAAGCGTTACCATATTTCTTTTCTGGTTGTTTTATCATGTCTAAAGATCAGTGCACACGGACTTAGACATTTTTCACACATTAAAAAAAATAAATGGGACCTTACGTTGTGTCAAATCACGTTTACACACTGCCTTCGAAACTTTCGTCCGTCATTAAAAAATTCGGATCGGGTTCGATTTTCTGCGTTTTTGCATCTGTGGTAAGCATTTTAATAGAAAGGATTTACAAAAAAGTAAAAAAAAGTCATGTGAAAATTTCAGACTAGTGTGCAAGGATCTTTAAAAAAAACAACAACACTGTTTTGCACTTTATTTAATAGAGTTGCACAAACTTTTTTAAATGAAGGAGTAAAAAACAAAGGAACTATGGGCTGGTAAATGCAGAAATGTAAGCATTCAGTGCACAGCTTCACATATTGGCCCGGTCACTTTCACCTGCTTCCTCCAGTGAATACAGATCCCTCCAGTACATCCGGTGTTTGTAATCATCTTTTGGAGCATATAGATATGTGTTCAAGCCCCACTTCTGCTCCCTATAAAGATGACACACAGAGAAGAAGTGAGATAAATGTGCTGATTAGAGCTGATGGTGTGTGATAAGAGCGGTTTATTCACCTCCTGAAGAGCTCTTTCCTCTGGCTCATAGTCCACGGCCTCCCATAAAACCCTGCAGCACACAAAGGTCACTTCATACAGCCATGCTTCAATAAAACCTGCAGAAATTCAGCTTACAGCAAGAACACACACTGTTTTGCTGTGACAGAATTGCATATTTATTGTAATGCATAATATGCAGTACTCTCTTAGTTGTATATCTTGTTTATTATATATTCCTTTTTATATGTCCTGCATTTATAATAATATAAGTGGTACACTCTGCGCATTATTATTACTATAACAAATCAATACCATTAAAAACAATTTAAAAATTTTGGCAAAATTTCTGCCATATTATTATTAATAATAATAATAATAATAATAATATATAAACAAAATATAAATATTACTATTGTAATATCTTGCTACAAATTGTAAAAAATATTATTATTGTTATACTACTGCTAGTATTACTGCTACTGCTAAAAGAATAAATAAATAACTAAATGAGAACAAAAAAATACTATTGTAATATTTTATGGCTAAATATTTTACTGACTATAATATTTTATTGCTAAATAAAACCAAAATAAAAAAATATTACTATTGTAATATATTACTACAAAGTAAAACAATTATTATTATTATTATTATTATTATACTGCTAGTATTACAGATACTGCTAAAAAAAAACCCTGCTAATTAATTACTAAATGAAAACCATTTTTTTATATATATTTTACTGAAAAATATTAAAAACTACTACTGATACTACTACTACTAAATAAAACAAACATTAATAAATAAATAAAAATACTATTGTAAAATTTTACAAAACAGAGTATCACATTATAAACGCATTAACCTTAGCATTACCAAGTTATTGTTATTTTATTGTTCATATTATATGACTTCATTTTATGTTATACCATATGTTGTTGGCGACTCACCCTCGACTACTCCGCTGAGGAACATCTTGGATTTCTTGGACATGACTCCTGGTTTTGCAGCAGATCTAAAGATCAGTCTCACGCATGCAGCTGATGGCCCTCGGTCCTCCTGAACGGGTCTGAAATTCTCGATGACTTCTGTCAAGCTGCTGACACAGAATCAGCTGTTTAGGTGAATGTTTATGTTTATAATCTTTCTACTTCCTCATTGGACTCGTGGTCACTCCGGAGCGCATGCGCACTTCCGCAGCTGTCAATTAAACCCCGCCCATCGCCCGCCCGCTTTCTGCTCTACAGCTGAGAGGTATCTATGGCAAGCCGTTCTAACATTTAATCTACAAACCGCACTAGTATCTACTTTCATGTTACTAGTACTTATTTTTTAGATACTAGTATCTTTTCCATTAAGTACTAGTGCTTATTCTTTAGGTTATTCTTTCTTTAGTATTTATTAGATACTAGTATTTATTTATTAGATACTATTACTTATTCATTAGATACTAGTGCTTATTTCAATAGTGACTAGTAGCTATTATATTCTTACAAGTAACAAATGAAAACATTTTGCCATTGACTTCTATGGAGATCTGTCATTGAGATATCAGCTATTCAGTTTTGACCAGTATGTATTCCACTTCTGACTAGTACTTACATTTTATGTACTAGTAGTTATTTATTAGGTACTAGTAAATATTTTTTAGATACTAGTACCTTTTAAATAGACACTAGTTCTTATTCATTAGATACTAGTACTCATCTATTAGATACCAGTATTTAATTTTTAGATACTAGTGTTTATTTATTAGATACTAGTACTTATTCATTAAGTACTAGTGCTTATTCATTAGATACTAGTACTTATTCATTAAGTACTAGTGCTTATTCATTAGATACTAGTACTTATTAAATAGATACTAGTACTTATTCAATAGATACTAGTACAGATTTATTAGATAGTATTTATTCAAAATGTTACTAGTAAGATTTTTTATTTTACTAGTAAGTTTTTTAATTGAACTTTAATGTAGCCATTTGGACTAGTCATAACATAAGACGAGTATAAAAGCAGATCTGACTAGTAAGATAAGAATTGTCACTAGTAGTAATTACAAAAAATTACAAAGAAAATAATTAAACTAATGAATAACTACTATATGTATTAAATAGGTACTAGTATCTAATGAATGCTTACTAGTAGTATTTAAAAAGATACTAGTCACTACTGCAATAATTACTAGTCAAAATGAAAAGATATCAAAAACAAAATAACTACCAGTACCTGTTTATTTGGAGATATCCTCAACCTCATAAAGAACTAGTGAGAATGCATTCAGAGATATCTTCATTCAAACAGATCATTACATAAACATAAGTACCTCTCAACTGTCCAATCAGAGCCGATAAAACAATACAATACATTAATATGCTGAATAAATATGATTAAACAGGGCTAACCGGCTTTATATGTTAGCCCATCTAATTGTTTACAATGAAAACACAAAGAAAGATTACAAACCTGTTGTCCAACAAAAAAGTATACTGACATGTTTTTACTCCAAATTCACTTTGTAACATCAGTCAAACGTTTAAAATAACGTCATCAGTATATTATATTAACAATAAACAGAATGAGGCAGAAATTATGCCATTTTATTATAAAGGCTGTCAATTGGCATTGGATTTCTTATAAAAAATACCACTGATGGCTTCAAGAGCACTGATAAACCCATACATTGTCGCAATCATTGTTATTTTTCTTCATGTTTCATCAGTAAAAGGTCTATCTTCACGTTATTCAGCTGGGAGGCTACAGTGCGAAAACAGCTAAAGCTCACTTGAGAAGTTTCTGCGTGAGAGCGTCCTCCGGCGATGAAAATGAATGAAAAGAAATTACATTAACTGACATTAACTGTCCTCATTGCTCACAAAACCCTAATTTGGCTAAAAATAACAAAAATAATTAACTCTGAGGTTCACATTTGCAAATCCTTTTCTCCAGTGTAGAGAAGTGTATTTTTTATTTTATTGCTTTTGTCAAGCAGCTATATTTATTATTATATTCACTCTTAAATACTCAGTTTTGCACGATATAGTGAAATAGTGATTGGCTATTCCAAAAGTAATATTTAAAAGTAATATCCTTATTTTGTTTAAAGTTTTCATTTAGAAATAATCACGTTAATTAGAAATAATCAGGTTTAGAAACCTCACGTCGTCACAGCAGGACTGAGCAGGACACTGATTATGAATTTAACAAGTTAATTATGATGATTAATTATGACAGTTAATTATGATTTTGACAAGGTGTTTTTGTACACCATCATCAACAAGCAATAAGCTATTCATAAGAAGGTGCAGTTGTATTATATATATATTTTTCCTTATGAACTTTTATTAAACTGCATTGGAAATAGGAATTTTGGTTATTTTATTTTTCCTAACCCACCGACAGTCGTTAACCGTTTATTAACCGACAAGATTATGTGAAATTATAATTACATTTGTATTGGTACGTGGCTGTGACAGCTAAATTCATTCTCAGGGATTAATTTTATACAAGCAAAAAGCAGCATAAAGATCAGAGCATGAGGATTCACACGAATGGTCAAATCAGACAGAGAAAAACATAATAAAGCTATGTATAAAAGAAATAAATAGGCCCATATATGCAGAATTTCAGTTAATTTCTTTATGCGCTCTTTAGAAAGAGGAATCCAAATTGTTTGTTTTATTCACAAAAGCACAACAGTTTTTATTGTGATTGTACACAAATAAAATAAATATTTAGAATATTTTCGAACAATGCCTTATTCATGAACGAGTATTGTAAGCTGTTTCCACTTTTATAAAGGAAAAAAATCAAGTAATCTTGCCGGCGCCACACGCAGTTGCGCATTAGTAACTTGACATCTTCAGAACAAAATTAATACAAAGCAACACCAAATTAAGATATGTATGTTTGAGAGATAACTCATCTATTTTTCGCCCATATATAACATTTTAGGCACAATAACATAAATATGATTTATGCGCTTTGAACTAGTCTACAGAGAAATGGATAGATAGATAGATAGCATGTTAATGCAAGTAACCACCGCCAATGTAGGACAAGCATACATCCAGACAAGACTCTGAATGCTACTTTAATGTTAGACTCAGTGTGATCATATCTCAGTCGTTTTCGTATTAGAGGAAAGATGAGGTGGAGCTGCTTCAGAACAGAGAGAGTGAAGCAGAGACAAGCAGTAGCTAGTCCCTTCATTTGTTCATGGTTGTTTATGCATTTTCAAGTACAGTAGTTAATTTGAAATAAAAATTTAGTATCTATTAAGTTCAGGATATCTCTGGCCTAAAAAGTTACTAAAAAATAATAACTAGTTCTATTTTGTCTTAACAAGGAGAGTATAACCAAGTACTAGTAGCTAATGAAAACGTACTAGTATCTAATGATTAAGTACTATTAACTTTAGAAAAGACAATAGTACCTAAAGAATAAGCACTAGTACTTGATGGAAAAGATACTAGTATCTAAAAAATAAGTACTAGTAACATGGAAATAGATACTAGTGTGGAATATAGATTAAATGTTAAAACGGCTTGCCATATTCTGTATGAAACCAAAATGATTAGCAGGTATCAAAAATCAATTAATCTGAGCAGTAGCAGTTTACAGTGTTTAGTGTAAAAGAAGAGATGTCATTAATTAGTACATAAACCTTTTTATTAAGAGTTGTCATTCCAACTGAAAAACGGGGAAAAACATGTTTTTGGTATCACCTCATATGTACTATAAAAGACAAACCACTAACCATTCAATTGCATTAAAATTTCTTTTCATAATGACGATTTCATCCTTTAATGCCATTCCATTCTTATGTACAAAATTTAGTGAGCAAAAGTACTTCAAAAGAAGTTGTAACTGTCAAGTAAGAAAGAGCTGAAAGCAAAGTCAGTTAAGTGAAGTGCAAATGACCCTGATAAACAATAACAGCATTTCCAGGTCAAACTCAAGTGCAGCTCTTTGGACATCATCTGTAGGGCATGTGATTCTCAGACCTCCAATGTTAAGTGCATTTATATCACCATTATTATTTCCAGCAGCTTACAGATGCTGTAGATAGAGCTTTACTTGTACTTAACCCAGAATGTTCCTTTAAACCTGTGTGAAGCAGCTTGTATCGTATATGGCCAGTGTCAACTGGTCATTTAAGCTGGTCACCGGTGAATGGGTTTCTGGTTGTCAGTGCTCTGAGGTAATGTTGAGTCTCTGATTTATGAACATTATCTCCTGTGCTGCTAACTGTTGAGACCTCTCTGAGCCTGCTTCAGTAGCGTGTCAAAGTCGAACGACTCGCATCGGCTCCTGGACGCTGGCTCGGCATCCCGATTAGAATCTAAAGGACGGAACAAGAAATAAGACAAACCCAAAACATCATGATTTTATAATGCATTCAATGTGAAAGCATCAGAATCTCACACAAACTAATAGTTCTGCTTGACCGGGGGAAAAAATGTTACGATTTTTTTTCTGAAAATTATTGTGAACTGTTTTAAAAAAGGACATTTGTAATTATATATCAGAAAACTTTATTATATATCAATATAGCTTTAAAATAATAATAATAATTATTATTATTAGTAGTAGTAGTACATAAACGTTTTTTTGTATACTTATTAAATGCTATGTCACCTATTTTCATGGCATAACAAATATCGTATAACAAATAAAAACTAGCAAACAAACAAACGTTATATTACACAATTTTTTACATTAACATGATTTTTCTGCCAAATTTATACTAAATAACTGATTAAAAAAATACTAAACAGATAAAATAAGAAATATTACTATTGAAATATTTTTCAGTTAAATAAAATCTAATGTAATTTTAATCTACTCTATTTTTATTTTACAGTACAATATTGCTATATTTTAATTTTCAAATGTTAAACAATCAGTTGTAATTATTATTATTATTATTAAATAAAAATAGAAATGACAAAAAAAATATTACTTAATACATTACTGTAAATATTTCACTGTATAATGAATAAAAATGAGTATTTAGGAAAAATAATATAATAATGAAAAACTGTAAAATTGCTATTACTATTAATATATTTATGGCTGTCTCAAACATGAAACCATTAATTATTATTATTACTACTAAATAAAAATGACAAAAAAAGTTTTACATTTATTTATATGCTGTAATAATATAAAATAACAGTGCAGCCCTAAGTCAATGTGCTATTCACTCACTAATAACTCTTCTCATATCAGCTACAAACACCAGCAGCACAGAATAGTGAAGTAATATAAAATGAGACCAACCTAAATCTGCATAGTTTGATTTGCAAAACTGTCGTCTGCCGCCGAAGCAGATGTCAAAGGGAAGCTCGTCCGGGCGCCTCAGTTTACTGCCGTTCTCAATCGCAGCGTAAGCGTCGTCTGTGTTATAATACGTGATGAAGCCGTAGTTGTCTCTACAAGAAGAGAACAGAAACACAATACGTCAGCTCAGATAACAGAAGATTGTTTTCTGAGAGCGATGCACCAAGAAAAGGGATGAAATGGTTATCGGTTTGACGATAAATCATGATACAATTCTCCACGGTTATCGTTAATCATTTCATATTTTAATTAGCATTACAACCATATTCGATTTTCAGTGTTATATTTGTTGTTTTGTTGATTTTAAATGGCTATAAAACTTTTAGTGTGTTAGTACTTTTTGAACATTTCCAGCACATTTTAACAATACCGATAATTTAGGTCACGATAATTGTGATACGAAACTGTCATACCGCTACATCTCTGCAAAAAAAATTCAATCAGATGAAAACTGAAATTTAAGTTAAACAATTGATTCAATTTATTTAATAATCAACGTTCTAATGAAAACTGTTGTATATAAACATTTAAACTGCACATTATTTTGTTAAAATATCATGACAAATTTACTCAAACATACAATAAATAATGAAGACATCCCACATTTTAAGTAAAAATATAATGAATTTATGTATTAAAATCGTCTTCTCTAGAGTCCTTTTTATTATTAGTACAACTACTAAATAAACAAAAAATAAACTATTGTAATATTTCACTTTATTTAAGAAAATATTTTATTATTTATACTACTAAAAACAAAAATTACTAAATGGAAACATTTTAAAAAAATATAAATATTGTGGTATATCACTGTAAAATCATACCTTTTAAGAAAAATAATAATTCTGTTTTACACCGTAACAGTTAAATTGCAATATTAACATTACTATTTCAATACCTCTTAATTTCTTCATTTTAAAACATTAAAACAAACTATTATGATTGCTACTATTATTACTACTACTAAATTAAAATATAAAACTACTCAAACTACTACTAAATGAATAAAAACAAGAAATTGTGATATTGTGATATTTCACTGTAAAATGGAAAAATGGTAATTCTTTGGTTTGCTGGTTTGTCTTTGTGAATCTCACCCGTGACTCCTGAGATGAACTGTGCAATCCTCCACCTTCCCAAACAGTGAGAATCGATCTTTGAGGTCCGACGGAGACATGCTTCTGCGGATTCCTCCCACATACACCACCCTGCGCTCCTCCTGAGGATCAAAGCCATCATCAGACACAAACACAAACACGCCGTCCAGGACAATCGTTTGTACACTTACGATGGCTTTCTGCTGCCGGAGTTTACGAGCCTCTTCTTGTCTTCGTGCAAGCTCCTTCTGTCTGCGGCTGAGAATAATAACGACCGGTTAGGCTCACAATCAGCACCAGAAGAGTTTCCATCCAAAGATGCAAATTTAACTTATGCATAATACTTAATATTGCATAAAACATTTGCGAATCAAAGAGAACTAAATTTTAATTTCCCGATGCATTTTTAGAATTTTTGCGCATCTTGGCAGCATTTTTCTTTCCATATGCGATATTCTAAAAGCTGCATGAAAATAGGTGGATGTAAACATAGCTACTGACCTCGTCCATCTGCAGCGAGACTCTCTCCAGTCCGGCTCAGGCGAGCGCGAACCTGAACGAGAGCGATGTAACGATCTGGATCTGGTTTGAGATCTGGAGCAGCAGCGTCCACGCTTGCGAGGAGGAGAACGAGAAGACGACCGTGAACTGGAGCGAGACGAGGAACTGCTTCCAGAATGCCTGGACCTGTAACTAAAAATCAATAAGGGATGGGCGAAATTATAATTTCTAATATTTAAATAATGTTGTGCATTGTTATATAAATTGCATATAAATAAATTCAAAACTTGTTTCATTAAACACTTTATTACTCTTATATACAAAATCAAAATCATGTTTACTTTAACTACATTTTTACTGTATTCTAGTGGCAACAACATCCATTTACCTTTTTCTGAGTGGCGAACGAGACCTGGAACGAGAGGATGATGAAGACGATGAAGAACAGGAGGAGCAAGACCTCGAGCTGGAGCGCCGGTATCTGCCATCATAGCCCCGCCTCTTCACCCTGCCGCGGTCCAATGGGCTTGAAGAGCGGGAGGAGAACCGCAAGCCTCGCCCCCTCAGAGACTCCGCCTCCGTGAACACCTCCATCCTGCAGGGGGAGCTGTCCGGAGACAGCAGCACCGAACCGGACAGCGTCCTGTAATCGCAGTGTGATTTCGTGTTTGTCCTGCCGCCCTGAATCCCGCAGTAATCGTGGTCCAGGAACGCTTGAGCGAGATTCAGCACGGGGGTGAAGGTGGGAAGTGAGGGTTTTGAATGAGTTTTACTGCGTGGCATTGGGCGAGGTTCGATAATCTGAATGGTTTTACTGAGCGACAGCTTAATGGATTCATGTTTGGTCCCTTTGATGGACGCCAGGGTCCTCCAGATCTGATGTGGAGGTGTAGCGGGTGGAGTTAGTCCTGGAAAATAAACAAAAAATCAATCATGAAAATAATCAAACTAGTCAATGACACAAGCAGACTAAAGCCAGCTTGAAAAATTACATTATGCTAATTAGCACATGCATGCATGCACAGGTAAAAAAAAGGTTTATACACTAATTTTGTACTTAATATACTAAAAGTGATAATTGTAGTACACATGCATTTTTTACATCTATTTAATTACCACTTGAGTATAATATTCGCCAAGTTGTGTAATTTCCTACTGGCATCACAGATATACAGGGAATATTCAATATGTGAATTTTATCCTGGTGATTTAGGGTACATTTTTATTTTTACATTTAAGTACCTTTTTAATTATTGAAATCATTTCAAATGTCAGTGTTCAACGTTTTAATCAAAACATTAGTAATTGGTATGGCATGCATTAAACAGTGTTTAAAAGCATCTAAACACCTCTTCAGATGCAGCTTTTGTGTTTTCTATGCACTGCGAAGATGAATTTTGTTGATACGGATTACATTTTGCTTGGTAACAGCCCAAATCTCTTATTATTCCAATTCACTGATTAAATGGAAGCATTTGACTCAATGTATGCGTTTAGAAAAAATGGAGCTATTAAGGTAAAAACGGCCATACAAATGTAAAAAAAATATAATTACTGTTATCGATAAAATCCCAGAAAATAGAGATATTATTTTTTGTAAATATAGCACAACCCATGTTTGCTCTGCTTGAGTTTGAATGTTTTTATTCTTTAATTTGGCTGAGAACACGTATACAAAGAAAAAGTAAAGATGTAACATTGTAACGCAACATTGTTGTGTGTAACACCTAATTTTCTGATTATTAAACATCATTCAAATAAAGTAATAAGCCCAAATATACAACATATACAATATATACAATATTTTTGAAAAAGCCCTATCTCTATTTCCCAGTATGTTTATCCTAACTCTGAACTGATCTCTCACCTGCAGTGCTGCTGAGGTCCGTCAGACGACTGTGTTGTGTCCATCGATCCTGAGGCTCGTCCGGAGAGACTTCTGGAAGCATCTGCCCTTCAGAGGCTGAGAAAAACAACCACAACATGACAGATGAACCCACGCTGAGCGCTATGACCTGGCTTCAGTTAGCCTGTCAGCTCATACAGATAGGTGCTGCATGTACACATGACGATGAATGAAATGAAATACGTTGTGTTTTCCATCAAAGACTTACGTTTTCGCATTCATAACAAACTTTTTGACAGATATAGTTATCGTTATCTTTATAGTTATCGTGTTTGGTGTGAACGGGCCTTTACTCTTTCAGTCAACAAATGGGAAAAGAAAGAACTGGTGTTACTTAAACTTTAAAAAAATGTAAAAAAATTCAATAAAGTAATGCGTTTTCCGAACACTGCTTACGAACAAACAAACATCCTTCATTCCCTGTTTATGAGCTGATTTCCAAAAGCCATTAACGAACTGCAGAGCTGATTATAATCATCTCAGCGAGAGTTTAATAATGATGTAATGATTCTGCTTTAATAACACTGGGACCGTGTTCGTCTCTGACTGCATTAAATCTGTGGTCGAGGAGACAAACACAGAGACAACACAATCAACGCAACCAGAAAAGCAAGATGAGCTTTATGGACTGAAAATGATTCAGAGCTGATAAAGCACACGGTTCTTATCTGAACTGATGTAAATGAGCTGATAGTGTATGTTCCAATTACACGCCATCATAAACGAACATGCATTTATCATATACCTTGAGTCTCAAACTGCTCCAAAAGGCTGGTCAGATCAGCAGCTTCAATTCCTGAAAAACAAACAACATCAAACATGATCAAACTTTTTAATATCACAAAAATACTACTGTAGATTTTATAGAAATCATCTGAATTCTTACTATATATAGTAAGTTTTCGTTTATATAATATATATGTGTACTGTGTATTTATTAGGTATGTTATGTATGCATAAATATACACACATACAGTTTATATTTTGAAAATAGGTCTATATATTTATATACATTTTTGTTCTGAAATATATACATGCAGTTATGTGTATAAATATGTCAAATTATTGGAAAAACATTGTTTTTATATTTGCTTTCATTGAAAATTTAGATAAACCTTTTAAAGTATCTCTTTTTATTTATTTTAGCCTATTTAGTTTATTCTTTAGTTCATGTCATAGTTTTAATTAATACTTTAAATTGATTTGTTTTTATATTTTCCATATTTATTGTAATTGTAAACTTTTAATAATGTTGTTGGGGTTTTTTCGGCTCCATTGTATTAGTTTCTGTTAATTTAAGTGTTTACTATTTTATTTTTAGTTATTTTAGCACATGATGTAGCTAGTTTTATTTATTTATTTAAATTATATTTTTCATAAATATTTTATGTTTCTGTTATTAAAGATTTCTCTTTAGTTATTATTAATTTTTATTTTATCATGTTAAACTATATAAAAATCTACTTAAACATGATTATCTAAAATTAATTTGGTAACTAGCTAAAACTATAAAATAAGCATTTTTAATATTTTATTGTATTTCAGTTCATGTTTATTTTGTTTCAAAAAAACAAAATGTTTGTTCACGAAGACTACTTTGTCTTAATTGAAGAGTAAATTCATTATTGTCTTTAAACATGTCGAGATGACCGGTCTGCTCACCGATCTCTCCACTCGTCGTCTGGTTCTGTGGTTCTGTTACAGACGGCTGACTGCTTTCTGAAGCTTCGGGTTTGACCTCAGAGAGCCGAACCTCTTCACAAGTAACACAAGCATCCGAGTCTGCCCCGAGCGCTTCTGAGGGTTTCAAGGGCACTAAAACCGGGTTTGGAGGGTCAATGCAAATATCCACAGCCTTTCTAGCCTCTTTCCGAGAGATTTTGGATGGAGATGTTTTCACTTTAACAGAAGGTGTGTTTGGACTCAGCTTTGGTGCGAACAAATCCGGCAGCTCCTTGGGAAGGACGGGAAGCGAAGGCCATTTGGTTCGAAAGTCCATCCGTTTCTCTTCCAGAGGCTGCTTCTTCTGTCTGAGGACACGGTACTGGTCTAGACTGAGCGCTTTGGGCTTCTGAGGGGATGTGATGTGTTTTTTAGAGGATGTGGATTCGGGAATCTCCTCGTCGTCAGGCGGAATCTCGTGAACGGAGATTAAATTTAGCGCAAAGGTCACAGTTTTCTTCTCCCGCCGTGCATCGCTGGTTTTGACCAAAGCGCTGCGTTTAAGCGTTGTCTTCACGTTTTGGTCTGAAGATGTGACATTTTCTTTCTGGCTTGTGTTTGGTTCTGGTTTTGGATTCAAGTCTTCTCCTGATTGGTCCAGAATGTTCTCGTCCTGTTCCTCGTAACCTTCTACATCAACAAACTCCTCCTCTTCCTCCTCCTCCTCCGCGGACACACTCGTGTCTTTCTCCAGGTGTGTCCTGATGCAGTACGGATGCATGTGTCTCACTAAATCTGCGAGTAACTCACGGCCGTCCTGCAGGAATAATACGGGCTCGGATTCGATCTGGAAGGTTCTCAGAGGTCGCCTCTTCTTCTCGTCGTCGCCTCGCTGTGAAATCTCACTCTGCGTGCCTAAACAACGACGAGGTCTCAGCTGTCTGTCTGATATCATGACTTCCTGACGGAGAGAAAAAATAAAACAAAACATTCAGACACAACTAGAGGTCAAGCAATATACAATTATTATTAGACTTTTAATTGGCGCTATCTTTGTCTTGGAAGTGTGGTTCAGAGAAAAATCTGTGACAAGTGTTGCTAAATATTTATATATAAATTTTGTGTTTTGTTTTTTACAAAAATTGTATTTTTATTTTATGTTTATTTCGGGTAATACTTATTTAAAATAACATTTTGCTTCAGTTTTAGTTAATGATTATAACCTTGCTTTGAAAACATTTTAACTGGATATATTTTTTTTTACATTAAATATAATCTTTTATATTTTAATTTATTTATTTCACACACATACACACGTATTTTATATATATATAA
>JAUMHE010000008.1:2697913-2710145 GCA_032359235.1 Enteromius mattozi | reverse complement strand
TCGAATTGAATCGAATCGTTACCTGGTGAATCATAATCGAATCGAATCGTGAGGGCAGTGCCAATGCACACCCCTACTACTCACCTCTCTCTCGCCGTATCTACACCGGACGCGAAAAAATACAATAGAATCGCACCGGTGCGGCCACAGATATTTTTTATTTGCACCATTGAGAAATTAGGTCGCACTCTAGAGCCCTGAATATTGTGGCTTTAATTATTGTTTGACAATAAATTATAATAATAATAAATATATTTAAATTTATATATATATAATATATAATTACTTAATTATTTTATCAATACTGTTTAAAAAATATCTATAAAATAAAACACTTTTATGTATTTTATTGCATATATTGTATAATATAGCCTATAGGATAAAAAATAATACAAATACATTATTTCTATTGTGTATTTGTTATATAAATATATATATATGTATATTTATTTTTCAGAAATATAATTTTAACTTCCTTGTGCATTTATTTATTTCATTATATATATTTGCACACATGCAATGTGTGTGTTTGTTTAATTTTCAGTAATCTCAGGATGCAGTAGCTGTAGTTTGGCATGTCTTTGGGAGTGACTGTGAAATGTTCTTTTTCACCTTCGTTCTTGTATTGTTTGTGTAATTCAATTAAAGAGTCTCGCTGTGCCATATCGCCCTCCATTTTACGATGAGCCGTGACGTTGACAGCTCTCAGATTTATTTGCGAGACATGTCGAGCGGTCATTATGAGGCAGAGCTGTTCCCGCGACAACAGGGGTCGTGACCTCATTGTGGCTGAATGCATCATGTTATAGATGTGTTTAATTGGCGGGATGGAGAGGGTGAGGGGTGTGGCTGACCTCCACCCCACGCTCTGTTTATGGAGGGTCTTTACTGCTCGAGTGTGTGAGACAGTCACTGTATGGCTTTCCCCCAACACACACACACACACACACAAACAATACATTCACTCCTTCACAAAGGTCCTTTTAGAATCAGCATCTCTGTGTTTTAGTACCACTGTATAGCCTGTGTTATAATGGTCTAAATACACTACAGATCAAATGTTTGGAATGAGTACATTCAATGTTTTTAAAGTCTCTTCTATTCACCAAGGCTGTATTTATTTGATCAAAAATGCTGTAGAAATTAAGACATATTGTTACAAATTAAAATGGCTATTGTCCGTGTAAGTATTATATTAAACTGTAATTTATTTCTGTGATGTTCAGCATCATTACTCCAGTCTTCAGTGTCACATGATCTTCAGAAATCATAATAATATACTGATTTACTGCTCAACAAACATTTCTGATTATTATCAATGTTGAAAACAGCTGTGCTGCTTGACATTTATGTAGAAACCGTAATATATTACCATTCAGAAGTTTGAAGTTAGCAATATTTAAGAAAAGGAAATTAGTACTTTTATCAAGGATGCATTGAGTTGATAAATACATTCATAATGTTACAAAAGATTTCAAGTACGTGCTGCTCTTTTCAACTTTCTATTCATCTGTAAATCCTAAAAAATGTTTGTTGAGCAGTAAATCAGTATATTATTATGATTTCTGAAGATCATGTGACACTGAAGACTGGGGTAATGATGCTGAAAATACAGCTGAACATCACAAAAATAAATCACAGATATTCACATAGAAAACAGATATTTTAAATTCTAAGAACATTTGTTAATTTGTCATTTTTTATCTAATAAATGCAGGCTTAGTCATTTTGCAAAACTAAAACCCTACAATTAGGCTAATCAACTATATTGTATTTTTATTGCATTGCTTTTATAATGACCAAATAATTATTTAAATGTTATTGCGACCACTTATAGTATTAAACCACTTGAGGATGTGTGTTTGTGATACCTCCTACTCTTAATGACGTTTTAGTATCTCTGTGTACTGACATGAATGTGAAATGATTAAATTCTCCTGATGTTTGATTAATGAATGTTGTGGAATCACAGCTAAACATCTCTCTCTCTCTCTCGCTGCTCAGGCTGTTCCTCCAAGTCGTTCAAGCTGTACTCCCCAAAGGAGCCCCCGAACGGAAGCGCATTCCCTCCCTTCCACCCCGGCACCATGCTGGACAGAGACGTGGGGTGAGTCTGTCAGATCAGAATCCACTTATAAATATATTGACGTCAGTAAAAACCCAAGTAATCCATACACACAAAGAAAACAAAACAAATAAGTTATGTGTAAAAAAATGGAATGTATTTACTACTGAAATGTATTTAATACTTAGTACAAAAGCCTTCAAGACACCTGCTGTAGGAGAAACTAGTCTCATGCGTTGCTCAGGTGTGATTTTGACCCGTTCTTCCACACCGTTTTCAAATCTTGAAGCTTCTGTAGCCTCTTCTATGCTCTTTAGCTCTTATTTTCTATTAGATTGAAGTCAGGTGATTGGCTGTCCGTTCTAGCAGCTTTATTTACTTTCTCTGAAGCCAATCCAGAGTTTGCTTAGCTGTGTTTGGGATCATTGTCTTGCTGAAATGTCCATGTACCGTAGGTGTTGGGACTGAACCAGCTAATTTCCTCTAACGACGATTTCTGCTAGTGTCTTGGCTTTCCGTGCCTTTTTTGCACCTCTCTTTCCACATCTGTTCAATACTTGTTCTCTGTGTCATTCCGTTTTATTACACATAACTTAATTTCTGAACTCTATATGGATTACTGGAATTGTTATTGACATCTGCTTAAAATTTCAAATCAACAGCACCTTTAGAAGTATATTTGCTGAGATATTTGCTAAAATACTTGTTTTACCCGCTGTTTAGTACTAAAACTATCCATAAAGAATAATGTGTGATGTGCGTGAGTGGCCGTTAATGTGGAGCGTTTCAGATCAGTCACTTGTGATGTTCCTGTGAAGACAGAAGAGCGTTCAGCTGCATCAGCAGTCAGTGGGTGTTTCTGTCAGATAGTGGGAGCAGGAAGTGCCAGCTGTCAATCAGTGTCCAGGATTGGACTGCATCCAGGAAGTGGGTGGGGTTTCTCTTGTGGCAGGGCAGTAAAGTCTAGCGGGTGTCATATCTACTGTAGCACGCTGATAAATGCAGAAAACGACTCTCTTCCTGACTGTGATGGTGCCTGCAGGCATTGCTTACTTCACAGCCTCTGGATGTTTTACAGTCTGTTTTATGACCTCATGAGGGCGTTTATAAAGCATGTTATGTGAACTTTATGAGGTTTGACATGACCTTTCATGGTTATTTGCTTTGTCTTGTTTCTGCAGCCCGACGCCCATGTATCCCCCTACATACCTGGAGCCGGGCATTGGGTGAGACACATCTTTGTTTTTTAAAATATCATTAATCAGTATCATATTTGATCATCAGGTTTATATGAGTGAGAATATGGAGGAAAAACAGCTCAATTTAATTCAGAGACCCTGAACTGAGCAAAAATATGAATTTGGTGTAGATGCTGATATTTCTATGATGAATTTCTGATGCTTGTGATGTAAATTAATGCGATCTTGATAACAGATACTGACATAAAATTATCTAAATATTAGTCATACCTTTGTATGTCCAGTAATTTCATAATTAGATAGGACTCAAATGGTCAAAGCATATAATGCAGTGCTGATTGAGAGCTGAAGAAATGAATGCTCCTCAGAAGATGTGAGATGTTTTGGCTCCTCAGAAGATCCTGATGATCAGATTCTTCTTGAAAATGACTGATGGAGAATCAAGTAAAGCTGAGCTGCTTCAGTCCAGTAAGAGTTCATCTGGAGATATGACCAAAGTTATTCTGATGCTTACTTCATCAAAATCAGTCCAGATTTGACACCAGAAGCATGTGAAGTTTGTACGATTACACTAAAAGACGACAGAAGACATGGAGGAGATATGTCTGAAACAGGTTTAACAGCAAAGTTTGATCATTTAGAGACCTGGAGTATCAAATGTGATACTGTAGCTGTTCTCTATTAGGATATGCATTATTATAAGCACTATTATGATTTTTATTAGTGTGTGTATATAAAGTTCATGCAGTCTCAGTGTTTGTCTGAGTGCTAAAGCAAGTCCGTATTTCTCAGGAGACACACACCTTATGGGAATCAGACAGACTACAGGATATTTGAACTCAATAAGCGGCTTCAGAACTGGACAGAGGTGAGGCAGATCTGCTTTTCTGTTTACATTTATAGCTCTGAGTTTCTCAGTCTTAACTATCAGCACTTCAAACATTTTAATAATTTAAGATGCTTTTGATATGCCTGACATAAACCCTGTAACGCTAGCCCAGAAACATCTATCGGCTTCAGATGAATGATATCTTACTGTTTCTGTCTCAGGAGTGTGATAATCTGTGGTGGGACGCTTTCACTACTGAATTCTTTGAGGATGACGCTATGCTCACCATCACGTTTTGTCTAGAGGACGGTCCTAAGCGATACAGTGAGTATCAGGCGTTTAAAGATGTTTGTGTTAAATGATTCTCAATAAATGTGTCTAGATGAATTTAGGCATGATATTAAGATCTGTGTCAGGTGATCAGGTGATGGCAAGTGCTTTGATACAGTTTTCATGTTAGCATGTAACTCAGAAGCACACTCAAATGTTTTTTTTCACTTATGCCATTGACTAAAGAATTACTTGGCTTCAAATTTTATGCGTATCATCTTTACTGCTCAGAATAACAAAACCAGATGTCCAAAGTTTTAATGACAAAAAGAAATATTCAAAATGTAACATTTTTATGAATTAAATTAAGCATGTGATTCTCATGCATGTGAAAATTGGCTGATAATTGAACGGATAGCTTAAATTCAGACCAGAATCATGTGTTTGTGGTGCTTTTCTGCTGAATAAGCTCAATATAAGACTGCTTCACTGCACAAATGGTTGTCAAAAGCAAAAATGCTTCAAAATGCATCATATTTGCATACAAGTGTGACATGATTGAGCAAAACATACCGTTTTTGGAATCAAAACTTAGCAAGAATGTTTGAGAATTGAATTGGTTCCTTGTCCTCACGAAAGTCTTATTTCCTCTCACAGCGATCGGGAGGACGCTGATTCCTCGTTACTTCAGGAGTGTGTTTGAAGGCGGTGCCACTGAGCTCTACTACATTCTCAAGCACCCTAAAGAGTCCTTCCACAACAACTTTGTGTCTCTGGACTGTGATCAGTGTACGATGGTCACGCAGAACGGCAAACCCATGTTCACACAGGTGTGTGTGTGTTTAATGTGACGTTCAGTGGGATGTTCCTGTGGTGTAACTCTTCTGCTCTCCTCAGGTGTGTGTGGAGGGCCGTCTGTACCTGGAGTTCATGTTCGATGACATGATGAGAATAAAGACGTGGCATTTCAGCATCCGGCAGCACAGAGAGCTCATTCCCCGCAGCATCCTGGCCATGCATGTCAGTTCCTCTTCCTCTTCCATCTCACATTGCTGCTTCAAGCTGGTGTTTTGTGTCTGATGATGGTGTGATTTTGTGTCCGTCTCAGGCTCAGGACCCGCAGATGTTGGATCAGCTGTCCAAAAACATCACCAGATGCGGGCTGTCGAACTCCACTCTCAACTACCTCCGAGTACGAGCACCACAACACAACACCGTGATGTCTCTACAGCTTACATGTAGCTCATTAGGAACTGGGGCTGTCGATGTAACACATTTGAAATGATTAACGCATTTAACACACCT
The DNA here is from genome assembly GCA_032359235.1 of Enteromius mattozi. NCBI lineage: Eukaryota > Metazoa > Chordata > Actinopteri > Cypriniformes > Cyprinidae > Enteromius > Enteromius mattozi. The sequence continues at coordinate 2,704,477 of JAUMHE010000008.1, read as the reverse complement.
GCTTGTACATCGTCTAACATTGTTAACAAACATAATGCAGGACGACTGACTGCACACTGAAGCAGAATACAGTCATATACCTTTAAAACTCCAGACACTGATAAACACACAGCAGTGATTCATTACTGAATAAATCAAAAGAACAAATCATAAAGACTCAATCATAAAGATCAGTCAGTTGCTTCGTTTCTAAATGAATCGGCTCTTTAAATTAATTTAGTCAATGATTCAGTGACTCATTCACGAAAAGTCACTTGCTTAGTTTCTGAATGAATCAGCCATTTGAGCAAATCAAGTGAGCCAATGATTTAGTGACTCTCTGATGATTTAGTGACTCTTATCTGCCCTAAATAGTATTGAAAATGACTAAGATTGCGTATAATTTAGGATGGATAGTGTGCACATTGAATGAATCGGTGATTTGAACAAATCGAGTGAACCACTGATGCAGTGACACACTTCATCTGAATGAATCAGCCTTTAAACAAATCAGTTGAATTATTGACTAAATGAGTCCATCATTAAGACAGCAACTTGCTGCCACCTACTGGCACACACAAAAATATCCTATTTAAATTTTAACCCATTAATTTCAATGCAAAACCCACTGATCTAATAGCATTCTTCATGCATTTTTTTAATGATTTTTTGTGGGATAATTTCGCCTCCCAAATTGATCTCCAGTTAATTAGTGAGAAATTAGATTAACCGCCACAGCATGTAATTAATTACATTGCTTGACAGCCCTATTAGTAACGTGTGTTTTTGTGTCTCAGTTGTGTGTGATCCTGGAGCCCATGCAGGAGCTGATGTCCAGACACAAGACGTACAGTCTGAGTCCCCGAGACTGTCTGAAGACGTGTCTGTTCCAGAAGTGGCAGAGGATGGTCGCTCCTCCAGGTCAGGAGGCGCTCGTGTCTCTGAGACCGTGCTGCTGTTTTCAAATCTTTTCTATTAGCGTTAGCAAGCTGTCCATTATTAATCTGTCTGTCATGTCTCTCCTCAGCTGAACCGGCCAGACAGGCACCGAGTAAGCGACGGAAGCGCAAGATGTCGGGCGGCAGCACCATGAGTGCTGGAGGAGGCACTAATAACAACAGCAACAGCAAGAAGAAGAGCCCAGCAAACAGTTTCCCACTGTCCAGTCAGGTCCCAGTGAGTAACCAATCACACGCCATCTTACAGCACAAGACAGCCAGTCAAAAAGTAATTTTTACATAAGATACATTTATGCATGGATATTTATTAGTGCTATCAAACAATTAATCGCATCCAAAATTAACTAATTAGTATTTGGGGTGAAATTAATGTAATGTTATAAATTTTTGTTGTAAATATGCCTGACAAAACTTACATTTTAAACATGACCTTTTAAATAATTTAAAGCAGTATTGCACTTATTGTTTTTATGCTTATAATATATATATATATATATATATATATATATATACATGAAGGCTAATATATAAGTAGATATGTGTCTGTGATTATTATATGTGATTCATTATATATAATTTTTCTGTGTGGCAAAAATAGTCATATATAAAAACATAAGCAATAATGCTGTTTTGTTGTGGTCAGGATGTGATGGTGGTGGGTGAGCCCACGCTGATGGGTGGAGAGTTCGGGGACGAGGACGAGCGTCTGATCACGCGGCTGGAGAACACACAGTTCGACGCGGCTAACGGCATCGACGACGAGGACAGCTTTAACAACTCGCCCGCGCTCGGAGCTAACAGCCCCTGGAACAACAAGCCTCCGTCCAGCCAGGAGGGCAAGAACGACAACCCCACCTCTCAGGCGTCTCAGTGAGGGGCGGGGCCAAGGAAGACAGAGGTGCGCTCGACTCGTTCATCTACCTGCAGTAGCTGGTCTTCCTGTCGGCAGAGGAAGTATATGAGATGAGCGGCGCACCGCAGCAGAAGCCGTTTACTCCACACAGGACAGTTTTTATTCACACACTGCTGGTTTTGTTGGTGGTTTACGAGGAGCCTGTAGATAGTTCATATGTTTAAGTTAAGATGAAGCAGGGAAATCTGACCTCGTAAAACGCCAACAAGACCAAGAAATATCCAGCTCCTGTTTCACTCACAAGAAATGACATTGTGCATGAGGAAAATTTATACTGTTTTGTATTGAAGCTTGGTTCTGCCACTGAATAAAAGTAAAAAAGGTAATTGCAGCTTTCTATCTCGCAATTCGGACTTGTTCTCAGAATTGCTTTTTTTTTCTCGCAGTTGAAAGTTTGTATCTTACAGTTCTGACTACTTTCAATTTATTTTTTTGCATGTATTTTTCTCAGAATTGTGACTTACTGTGATTTTTTTTTTTTTTCGCAGTAATGACATTATCTCACAATTTATCTCAATTTTTTTTCACAAAAGCGACAGTTCCACAATTCAGACTTCTTTTTTTTTATGCGCAAATACAACTTTCTCGTACAATTCTGACCTCTCGCAATTGCGATTCATAATTCAGATTTCGTTTTTCTTTTTTAATTATTCTTTCAGAATTGTGTTTTTTCTCAGTTGTGAGTTTGTATCTCACACTGACAACTTCTTTCTATTTTTTTTGCATGTATTTTTCTCCGAATTGTGACGTGTCTCACAATTGCAACTTTTTAATCTCATTTGCGACTTTTTATCTCAAACTTATTTTTTTTTTCTGACTTTTTTTTCACAACAGTGACATTTCATCTCACAATTGACTTTTTTTTTCTTGCAAATACAACTTTTTCTCTTACAATTCTGACCTCTCACAATTGTGACTATATCATAATTCCGATATAAACTAAGATTGTACGAAAATAGTCTTTTTCCTCTCAGTTGAACTTTATAACATGCAATTGCACGTTTATATCTCAGTTCTGAGAAAATAGTCAGAGTTGCAAGAATAAAGTCAGAACTGTGAGATAAAGTCGCAGTTACCTTTTTAATTTTTGAATTAGCTTCCATAGTTTCATTACTGTATTGCAATGAGAGAACTTATGAAAATGTGAATCAGCATAAATCAAAACACTACGTTCCCGTTCTCTGGTTTGCGTTACAGTAACGAGAATCTGCTGGGAAATGTTCAATCACGATTGTAAAGGAACAGTTCTGATTTTCTTTCTTTCAGCAGAATGTCGTTTCTTATGTTTGGAGTAAAATGTCTCACACAGCAGATTAATTTGCAGTCTCACATCTTCCTCTGATTGCTGGAGGATGTTTAATATCACATGAAGAGCGTTTCGACTCTTTCAAATTTTATCTGTGTTTTATACCAGCCTCTATTTCCCTAGAATGTTTTATTTTATTATTTTGGTTTCTTCTTTCTTTTTTTACTGATGTTGAAAGCTGCAAACCAAGGAGTAACAGAACCGTGGAGGTCCTTAAAGATTTCAAGCCTCAGATTCTATTGGTTTGTCTTATTTTTAAAGAGAGTCGTTTAGCGTGGGCTTTGATTGATTTTTGTGTACTTGTGCTTGTATATTTAAGGTAGTAGCAGAGTTCTGTATAACTGTATTGAGATGTATTCCTCCTTAGAGTTACATAAAGCCATTCTGATCTAATGTGTAAAAAAAAATGCAAAACGTGAAAGATGAAAACACACCAACCTCGTCTTTTCCCCTCTTGATTATTTTTTTAATTTGCATCCGACTGACGGAGTGAAGTCAAGGGCACGGTCTGTGTTTTGATCCCAGAAGACGCTTTAAGCAGACTCCAATCTTCTGTTGTTCTTCTTCTTCTTCATGTGTTTAAGGGAGACTGACTGTGATCAGCTCGTCATGTTTCATGTTTTCTTTCACCCACACACCCGATACTGCTGAAACTCAGATTTTTGTACTCTTGGATTATTTTTGTTCTCTCTCTTTCTGACCAGCTGAATCGATCTGAATGAATTAAAGGTCTGCACTTGTAATTGAAACAAAACTGGTGATCTTTTCCACCTTTAACCTTGTAGATGCCCTGTTTGATATAACTTTGTTTTCTTAATTTCTGCCCTTGATTAAATTAATGTATGGAACCAATAAAATATGAATTTTCACTTTAAGGATTTCTGCTTCTGTGTGATTTATAGCTTATACATGTATATTAAAATATATAATAATTACGTGTATTTGTTCAATAATTTATATATACTTGTTTTCATTTATATTTAATATTTTAAGTATATATTTAATATGTTTTATGTCTGTGTGTCTGGATGGATTTCAGTCATTATCAGTCAAAAATTACTGAAGAGATATATATATATATATATAGATATGTGCTATAGCTGTACATTATCCCGCTTATTACACAGCCCCAAAAGTAAATAATAAAACAGTAAATAAAATAATATAATACAGTAATTAAAGTTTTAACCGGGGAGTCAGTCGAGTCACCCTCTATCCACTGCTACATGTTGAATTTAATGTTGAAGTCCTCCATTTTAACTCGTGGTTAAGCATTTTAAGCAACGACATGCATAATTTTCGTTTCATTGCCATGTATTGATATCAACATATTGATATTACTAAATGATGCGAATAATGAAACCGAAGATTTATAAAGTGTTACATACAGTCACGGCCAAAAATATTGGCACCCTTGGTAAACATGATCAAAGAAGGCTGTGAAAATTAATCTGATTAATTAAACTATTCCTTTAATTGTTGTCCTCTTAACCCTATAAAGCCAATTGTATCATAAAATAAGGCTCATAAGAGCCAGATGAATCAAATATGTAGTTGAACTGATTATTTTTTGTAAACATTTTGTTTCGAAGAAGCGAGTACACAATGAATCTATTTTCCAAACCGTGTTTTTGGCTTGTCCTGGTACACCTATAATTGTTTATATTGAGATCAATGAGCAGATGAACACAAAACAGCAGAAGAACATGAAGTTAAAGAGGGTAAACTATATGTTCTTACTCCACACACTTATTAGGTGTTTCATTCTGTCCCTATATATATATATATATATATATAGAATAATCATCAGTATCTCTATTTGTTCTTTGTGTTTGTGGAGCAGTTGGTGTCAGAATCAAAGCTCCAGGGAACGTTTGACCTTCTGGATCAAATGATCTAGATCAGATCTGATTGTTGGTCCTAAAACCAGAAGAAGTTTTATTCTTTAAAATCTGACTTTCCTGAGAATCACAATATTACAATATAAGTTTATTTCGTGCACTCTTTGACTGTTGCTGTTGTGTACTGCATTATATTTGAAACCTGAAATGCCCCTTTTATATTTCATATATATAATAAAAGTTTCCTCAGTCCAGTGACATTTCTCTGCCGGATTGAAAACATTATCACATGACATTTCTGGAGTGAATGAATATCATATAACATTGAAAGGGAATCTTTATGAAGAGGAATTAAAGTGCAGCAGATCTCATAAAAATATAGAGCTTGGACGCAAAACACATTTTATTAGTCGGTTTTCCTATGATTATGCTTTAAAGCACTGAAATTGCTGTTAATTTGGATCAGGACTGATTGTGCTTCACTGTGTCACATGATAAGTGTTACTTTTCTCAGCGCTGATAAGACGATCCAATCACAACAATTTGTGTTGAATCGACTCGGGTTTCTCCATTTTTATACTAGAATCCAGTTAAAAATATGAAACTTTCCGGTGTCTTCAGTTAGGAAAAACACATCCTACGAATTTAACGGGAAATAATCTGCAGCCGCAGTGCGACGTCGACAGTGGAATTATGGGAGATGTAGTTTTTCAAAGGTGCGACTCACGTGACCTTCCTCCTGTCACACGTGGGTTAGTGGCGCGGAATCGCCAGAAGTTCCCTCAGGATGTCAACAGCTCAAATCTGAGCGAAATAGAGTTTTGTTATGAAAACAGATGTTAGTGAAGGTGTGTGTGGGACAGATATTAGAGTTTAAAGTCCGAGTTTAGCTCGTGAGACGCAGGATGACGCAGAAACAGCCGTTAGAGGTTCGCTTCGTGGCTGATGAAGATGTTTTGGATCATATTGTAGAGAAACAGCAAGGTAAAAGCTCCTCAGATTTGTGTTAAAAAACTTTAAAGGCGCTCATTTAACTTTGCTTTTGCTTTCAAAGAACCAGTAATTTCTCTACTCTAGTACTAGTAACGTTGCAATGGTATCAGATGGTAATATCATGGAACAATATATATATATAATATTTATTTTTCTTTTACACACACGTATAAAAGTTTTCTTAAACATATACGTGTGAGAGTGTGAGTGTGTCTCTCTGTGTGTGAGTGTGTGTGTGTGTGTGTGTGTGAGAGAGTGTGAGTGTGTCTCTCTCTGTGTGTGTGTGTGTGTGTGTGTGTGTCTCTGTGTGTGTGTGTGTGTGTGTGTGTGTGTGTGAGTGTGTCTCTCTGTGTGTGTGTGTGTGTGTGTGAGAGTGTGTGTGTGTGTGAGAGAGAGTGTGTGTGTCTCTCTGTGTGTGTGTGTGTGTGAGAGTGTGTGTGTGTGTGTGTGAGAGAGTGTGAGTGTGTCTCTCTGTGTGTGTGTGTGTGAGAGTGTGTGTGTGTGTGAGAGAGTGTGAGTGTGTCTCTCTGTGTGTGTGTGTGTGTGTGTGAGAGTGTGTGTGTGTGTGAGAGA
>JAUMHE010000008.1:2557712-2574783 GCA_032359235.1 Enteromius mattozi | reverse complement strand
TAGAATGATAGAATGATAGAACGATAGACAGAACGTTAGAACGATAGAACAATAGAACAATAGAACAATAGAACGATAGATAGAATGATACAATGATAGAACGATCGATAGAACGATAGACAGAACGTTAGAACAATAGAACAATAGAACGATAGATAGCACGATAGATAGAATGATAGAACGATCGATAGAACCATAGACAGAACGTTAGAACAATAGAACAATAGAACGATAGATAGAATAATAGAATGATAGAACGATAGAACAATAGAAGGAAAGATAGAACGATAGACAGAAAGATAGAATGATAGAACAATAGAACAATAAATAGAATCATAGAATGATAGAACGATCGATAGAACCATAGACAGAACGTTAGAATGATAGAACAATAGAACGATAGATAGAATAATAGAATGATAGAACGATAGAACAATAGAAGGAAATATAGAACGATAGACAGAACGATAGAATCATAGAACAATAGATAGAACGTAGAAGATAGAAATATAATGAAGTGAAGTTTGAAGGTTAAAACTACAAAAAAAATGAACATATTATATTATTACAAACACCTGTGAAAGGCACCAAAGGGCTGACAGCTGCTGTTACACTTACAGGATGATCAAATATTTGTTTAATATTGATCAAACATAAAATTCAAACATTCAATTTTGGCCACCTTTTTGCAATAGAAGTGCTTCAGCCTTAATTTCTTCAAGAGAAGCGTGGACATCACAACCCTTACCAAAATGAACCATTTTTAACCATTAACCATGCTTCCTTTTATTTTGTGTGATTTCTGAACGCTTGAGAAAATCAATCACACTATTAATAAAATCAAGTTTGATTTATTCTTACAATAGCCTTATAATTTTCCCCTCAGAACTTCTGTGTTGTGTATTTCAATTTTTAAGAGATAAAAGATTTGTCTTTTAATTAATAAAGATTTCTTTATAGGGGACTTACTATTACAGTTAAAACAATGAAGAAATACTAAGTGTTAATATTTTTTCAAGTAGCCTATTAATACGGGGGTGCCGTTGTAGTAGGTGTTTTTTTTTCTGCTTAGGGCACCTGTTTGGCCAGCAGCAACCCTGGATAGAAGAATAGAACGATAGAATGATAGAACAATAGAACGATAAATAGAATGATAGAACGATAGGTAGAACAAGAGAATGATAGATAGAAGGCTAGAATGATATATAGAACGATAGACAGAATGATAGAACAATAGAACAACAGAACAATAAGTAGAACAAGAGAATGACAGAACGATATATAGAACAACAGACAACGAAAGAACAATAGGTAGAACAATAGAACGATAGATAGATAGAACGATAGATAGATAGATTGAACAAACGATAGATAAACAGAACAAAAGAAAAAATGAAGAAATAAACAAATGAAGAAATAAACTACAAAACAAATGCTATGATTGTATGAACAGACCAACAAAAAACAGATAGAACCAAAGAACGATAGAAAGAACACACATAAACAAAATGATAAAACAAACAAACAAATGATGGATTGAATGAATAAAGGATCGTGAGTGTCTCTGAGTGTGTGTGTGTGTGTGTGAACTCAAGGCTCTTTACAGCAGCTTCACTCTTATCTGTCTCTGTTTCTCAGACGGTTTCCATGGATCCGTCAGTAAACTCGGAATCCGGAATCCGGTTGTCATGGAGATTCCCGAATCCCTGACTTTATCTGAGGAGATAATCTGTGTTTCTGACGCGCTCTGTTCCTCTCAGACTTCCTGCTGTCGGGATTCACGAAGCAGGTGTCCATCTGGGTTTCCATAGCAACACGTGACATTATGGGCTGTCCAAGCACAGGTGTGCTGAGAGTGGAGCGAACAAAACCATAGGTCCATGTTTCCAAATTGAGATTAGTACATAATCTGAAATATGAATAAATCATCTTTCCATTGATGTATGAACTATTAGAAAATCTGGAATCTGAGGGTACAAAAAAATTCTAAATATTGAGAAAATCATCTTTAAAGCTGTTCAGATGAAGTTCTTAGCAATGCGTATTACTAATCAGAAATGAAGTTTTGATATATTTACGGTGGGAAATTTACAAACTATCTTCATGTAACATGATCTTTACTTAATATCCTAAAGATTTTTGTCAAAAAAGAGAAAAACCTGTTCTACTTATGACTGCTTTTGTGCTACAGGGACACATATTATGTCTTACAAGTAGAAGCAATTTTGTTGTAAGATTATGTAACATATAATAAATAGTATATAAATAGTTTCATAACTATAAAAGTAAAATGGGTAAAAACATGGTTTTGTGACTTCTTTGTGACTTGTCTGAATTAAATTGCTAAGTATCGTTTTTTATTATTTTCTTTCTTTATAATTAATGATTTTCAAACTATTATTAATTTTTAAGTTATTATTTTTAACTTTGCATTTTAAAAAAAATGCTAACTAAAATATTAGTAATATTGTATTATAGTAATACTTTATTATATTTACAATAGGAAATTACTGAGAAGATCTGTGATTATTTCTCATGTACTTCAAAAAGAGAAAGATGTGTTTTGTTTTTAACGGGGAATCATGAATGCAGGAGTGTGTTTGCGTCCCGTGAGACGTGTGTGTGTGTGAAGATAAACACATTTTTCTCTCGTCTCATCTCGGCTCCATCTTTCATCCAGCTGCAATTTCTCAAAGCACTCTGAAAGTAGGACAGAAAGTTTGGGATGTGTCTCGACAGCCTCTGATTGGCCGAGACAGAAACGTGCTCGTCTCAAATCCACATCGCTCCTGATCTTTACGCTTAACGGGATCTGAGCGATAAGACTGAAAACACGTCTGAGTCTGACCAGGGTGATTAAACTCAAACAAAATACATGTTAACTGAGAAATAAAAACATACAAAGTTCCAAAGGTCTAAAACTAACTACATTTGAAATAAAAAAAAAAAGTAAACAAATATTTACAATATTTACAATTTCTCATTTTCATTTCATTTAACCTGAAAATAAAATATTAAAATATATAAATTAATATAAAATGTGACCCTGGCAGTGAAAACATACATTAAGGCATCATTAATAATAGAACATTCTGTAAAAAATGTAACCCTCATATCTTTAATATTGACTAATATTGAGTAAGACCATGTTAAAAATTTAAATCATAATGAAATTAATGGTTGAAATTAAACTTGCTTGTTATCTCACAATCAGATTTTGAGGCTTTTATTTTGTATTTCACAGAGAGGGTCACAAATGTAAACATAAAAAACAAAACAAAAAAAAAACTATATACATAGCCTATATAAAAATGACAAAAGTGTGAAACCTTTAGAAAAGTAATATAATAGTAATATAAAAAAAAAACATTTAACATCTAAATATAGGCAACAATTGTAATATTAATTTAGTTTAACTTGATGTTTAAAATGAAATAACGTAAAAAATAAATAAATAAAATAATAAAAAAAAATTGTTAAAATATACATAGATATATAAATATGACAATTACTAAAACTTTAAAATAAAAATGGAAAATATACAAATATCCAGAATATTTAATATTTTTCATTTTCATTTAGTTTAAGCTGACGCATAAAATTAAATACAAATATAAAATGGTAGAGTATATAATTAAGTGTGTGAGTGTGTCTGTGTGTGTCTGTATACCTACAGGCTGCCCACAGGCTGCCCACTGCTCCGGGTGTGTGTTCACAGTGTGTGTGTGCGGTTGTTCACTTCTCACTGCTGTGTGTGTGCACGTTGGATGGGTTAAATGCAGAGCACAGTTTCCAAGTATGGGTCACCATGCCTGGCCACGAGTCACTTCACTCACTTACTTTACCAAATTTTGGGGACAAATTTGTAAATTTGTATTTGGACTCAAGGTCTGATTTTCCCCCTCTAATAATCCTGGACTCTTTCTCGTCTCTTTTCCATCATAAAAGCTCTGGCTCTGCATTAATGAAGAGTTTGTGATCACAGTAATGCGGCTGGAATCTGGGCACGTTTGCTGTGAATGACGACATGTGAGTGGAGATGATGTTTCCACATGTGAAGATATCACAGAACAAGAGCTGATCCAGACCCACGGGTTCAGTCCGGCCTCGTTTACTGCTCATTAACCTCATCCACAACAGACATGTCTACAAACTGATTCTCCACAGCAACGTCAAATATATATATTAGGAAATTCATTTGAAATGGCACAGATTTCTAAGTCAGCAAATCTATTATGGAAATGTGTTTCTGTCACAGAATAAAAAAAACTAATCTTACAATTCTACATTTTTTTTCATAATTTTCTCTAAAATCTGAATTTATATCTCACAGTGCTGTTTTCTTGTTTATGCTACAAAATAAAATAAAAAATTATAAAAAAGGTAATTGCGACTTTTTATCTTTTGAATAGATGAAAAACTTAAAACAAAAATGACTAAATTATAATAAAAATTATTAAACTTTTAAATTATAAATAAATTAATGCTAAGTAGAAAAATATATATAAAAAACAAATAAAAATGACAAGATAACATAACAAAATTACTAAAACTGAAAATATAAAAAAAGAAGCTACATCAAAATTGAAATAATTCTACAATAGATAATTCTTCATCAAAATATAAATAAAAAATGAAAGAAAATGTTAAAATGTTTTCTCAGCAACTAAATAAAAAACAATAAATTCAAATTGGTGCATCAAAATGACTAAACTATCAAACTAAAGTAGGAAAAAGTAGAAAATAAAAATGACAGAAAGCACATGACAGAATTACTAAAACTTGACAAGACAAAATTGAAAAGAAGTGTACATTTCATTGTGAAATATTTGCATGTTACATATCTGATGTCAAAACTGACAAAAAGACCTACAAAGATAAAGGCTACCAAGACTGGGTCAAAGACGGTTTGGTGGAGCACCGGAAAATATCCGACTTTTCCACTGAGCCACTGCTAACAGTGTTTCCAGACGACTCTGCTAATCAGACAAAGCCTGCTCTGTCAAACACACACACACGTTTGCAGGGAGTTTTCTGTGACGTTACACATCTCTTTTGAAATCGATGGGGAATGCTGAGCTGAAGTAATCATGACTAGATTTTTCCTCAAACACACTCGTTTTGTTTAGAAATCAATCACAAGTTATAGAGTTCAGAAAACAGCGTCACGACTGCAACAGAAGAACAGTGAAAAAATGGCATCGAAAAACACAATCTAACACTGATGGATGTGATTATAATAAAAATGGTCAAATTTATGGTGCTTAATACTGTTGTCACAGACACACCAGGCTCTGCACCCAGCCAATCACAATGCTCACTTTCCCCTGAATACTGATCACCGCCACTACTGCAATCACTTCCTGTATATAACCATACACCACACTGCAGTCAAACGTCCGAGCTCGTTTCTACCGAAGTGAACTAACTCTTGGCGACATTTACCATAAACTTACCGCTATACTTACCCTGTTCTTACCTCCCTGTGCTCCTCAGTCTCTGTGTTTCTCCCAGGCTCTCAGATCCCCCCTGTGTCTCTCCTGCGTCCTTGGATGTCAAGTTATATGTGGTGTGTGGTTGTCTCTCCTCGTTCCTGCGTCTCCGTGTCCTCCAATGCTCCATCGCACCTGCAAAGATAAACTTCATTAACAAACTGTATTCCCCTCTGACAACTTATCATATTCAGTTATACTTACCATTGCCCCTGTTCTCCTCTGCTCCTATACTCTGCTGCTGTAAATAAACATTCTCTGTGCACTTACTGTTTGTGTTCCGTCTGCTTCTTAACAACTGTATGGTGTAAAACATTTAGTATTCAACATTGTTTCTGTTTGACCAATCAAATTTATGTAAATGAGCATGTACTATATTGTTCTTGTAAATATAAAACACAATTTTATAAAACATTTTCAGTAATGAAATAAAGCTGAAGTACAATAAAATGTAAATATTAGATGAAAATAAAAAACCGAATTGAACATTTTTTTTTAAGAAATGTTCCATTTGAAGAAAATTATTTAATGTTAAGTTGATGTGCTAAAATAACTCAGTTATGATTAAATTATTTAAAAAATCATTATATAGAATTATATATAATTTCATGAATACACACACACACATTCACAAATGTTTAAACTGAGAATCTTTACAATTTTAGGCACAAAATGAGCTCGTTTCTAATCTGATGTCTGCTCCAGGTCTCAGAATAGTTGTGACGGGGTCATGTTTATCATAGCGTAGCATCTCCTCTTCTTTTCACAGCAGTTTGAAGACATCTGGGCATCAAGGTTATGAGTTTCTGGAGTTTGGGTGTTAGAATTTGGTCCCATTCTTGCTTGATATAGGTTTCCAGCTGGTCATCTTTGATGTATTTTTTGTTTAATGATGCTCTAAATGTTCTCTAGGTGAAAGATCTGGACTGCAGCAGGTCACTTCAGCTCCGGACTCTTCTACTAGAAGTCATGCTGTAGTAATCGCTGCAGTATGTGGTTTAGTATTGTCATATGTTGCTCTAAAACCTTTATATACATAAACATACAAGCTGCCCATACCGTATCACTTATACACCTCCATACCATCAGAGATGCTGCTTTTGAACTGAATGCTGATAACACGCTGAAGATCTCCTCCTCTTTAGCTCGGAGAACACTGCTTCTGTGATTTACAACAAGAATGTCACAATTAGACTCGTCTGACCACAGAACACTTGTCCACTTTGAAACAGTCCAGTTTAATGGCCCTTGACCCACAGGACACGAGCTTCTGGACCATGTTCACATATGTCTTCTTGTATCATGACAGAGCTTTAGTTGTCATCTGCAGATGTCTCGGAGGATTGTGTTTACCGACAGTGATTTCTGGAAGTATTCCTGAGTCCATTTAGTAATGTCAAAGACAGAATCATGTGATGAGTGTCGTCTGAGGATCTTTTCTAAATTTCTTGCTTTTCCAGCCCTTTTGTTGCCCCCATCGTTAATTTGAAAATCTTTTTTTTTATTTTACTTTATTTTATTTCAGCTTTACCTGTTTTTAAATTAACAAAATAGAGATGTTGACTTGGTAATACAGTTGATTAAAAGGCTATTATAATTATTATAATGAAAAAACTAAAACGGAAATGAAAACAATTAAGTTATATATATATATATATATATATATATATATATACAAATGCTAAATATAGCAGACACTGATCATGTGACTCTCTACAGATTCAAGCTCAAGATGCTCTTTGGACCATGTGTGTGTTTGAGTGTGTGTGTGTGTGTGTTCTCAGCAGAGCAGCTGATCTGGCAGGCAGACAGTTTTTCCTGTCAGAACTCGTCGGGATGTTTCCAAGAAGCCGGACACCGTGGATCTGCTCCAAACTCTTGGTAGGCAGCAGTTTTAAGGGTATCACAGGCAGACTCCTGTGCCAGATTAATTATGCCTTTATCACATGTATCTACTGGAGAATACAATCCCAGAATGCACTGTGATGAACTGTGACTATCTGAAATAAAATAAGTATTAATGGAAATAAAATAAAAAACTATCTACTTTTATAATTTGTATATATATCTTCACATATTATACACAGCACTGTTTTATTTTTAATAAACATATAGAAAATGTAAAAATAAATGATAAAAAGCTGCCTGAAAGTATCTGAGTGCTACTGTAGACTGTAAGACAGCTGAAGGATCATTCACAGGAGAAAGATGCTCAGCAAGCAGAGGTGGAGTAAGACCTGGCTCTCGTCCAGCAGCAGATCTAGTGTCCTCCTCCTCAGACTCTCTCTCTTCGGACCGGTGTCACCTGATCGCTTCTATAAATCACCTGCTTCTGGAGAAATCACACAATCCGGACGCTTCAACTTTCTGCTGAAGCACACTAACTACATCTGAGTCCACTACGACTGCTAAATATAACTGATTCACACACACACACACACACACACATTCAGAGCAAACACACAGCTGCTTATCACTTATTCATCTTACAAACACATACCTTTGAGGGACTAACCTGCTCAGAGATTAGCTTATTAAATATGATAAAAACTATCTATCTATCTATCTGTCTGAATATCTATCTATCTATCTATCTATCTGTCTATCTATTTAATTTAATTTAATTTAAAAAAAACCCTTGAAATTCAAATTGACTGCTAGAATTGAAATTCAATAATTAATTAATTCCAATATGCTGATTTCTGATTATTATCTCTCCATACAGAAAGAGACGATCTGAAGGTGTATTTCCTGCTTTAACTTCACGCACCACCCGTCTAGTTTGACTTCCTTAAATAGCCACCACTTAATGAAGGTCTGAGGAGCATTTTCCGTGACATGTCTCCGTTAACCAAATCAACCTGATATTTATGCACACGGGCCTGGAGACGTTTACTGGACATGAGCAGTTTAAATAACATCTACAAAATCTGGAACTCACAAACGTCTCGGTTTAACACAACATCCACGATTACAGAACACGTGGAGAGAGAAGCCAGGTGGAGTGTTACTAATGTCAGGAGTATGTTTGAAAGCATCAGTTTCCCGTCTCCACCTACATACAAACACCTAAACAAGTTCACAGGCTTCCCAGGGACTAACACACACGCTGATCACACACTAACATCCAGATCAGCTGGGATTGAGGTTTTTTGCTCTCTCAAGGAAACTCTAGCCAGCTTTGCCATGCTGGACGCCCCTGTATGAGGTTACTGCCAACAAAACTTCAGAGGAAAGGTCAGAGACTGAGATGTGAGGGACGTTTTCGAGAGAAAACTTGATACGGGGCAGTCAAGGTTTTAGTTATCAGGTTATAAGTTCTCACAGTCATGTTTGGAAACTTTAAAAACTCAGGAATTGATAATAATCTTGTTTAACTCCCACAAACCGACTATAATGAAACTATGAATGATGTATTTTCTTTCTTACATTTCTTATATATATATTTTTTTTATTTATTTTTTATTATTTTTTTTATCAACCAAATGAAAATTAAAAATGTTGCCTTGACAAATACTTGTCATAAAATATGTTTAGCTTTAAATATATTTTATAATATTAAACTTAACATTTTGATTTATATTTTATTTGAATATTTTCTGTTTTCATTTTCATTTTAGTTAAAGTTTTAGTGTTTTTTGTTTTATTTTTAGTAGCTTTTATATATATATAAAAATATATAAAAAATATATATTGTTTTAAGTTCTAGTTTTTAACTTTCAAGTGTAAGTATTTCAAGTAATAAAAATGTTTTCCTGTTTAATTAATGATAATAACTACATACAAGATTGTGTCATTAATAGTTCCATTTTCTCAAAAATGGGAACAAAATGTTAAGCAAAGTTAATGTTCATGGATTTAAACAATTTTACTAAATAGATAAAGGAAACAGAAATGTAAATATTTTAATGATTTATGCCATTCCAAAACTGAATTCTTTTCTTCACTGGAACAAAAAAGAAGATATTTTAAAGCACACTGGGAACCAAACAACATTTGACTCCAATGACTTTGGACAAAAACACTCAAAATATCTTCTTTCCTGAAAGAATGTTCATTTTTGTTCAACCGCCCCTTTAAAATGTTTACTTAAAAGTTTATATAAGCGTGTGCCAATTTTCTGCACGCTAAAAGTTTATTATACCTCAACATACATGCGTTTAAAATCACAAAGCTACATTTTTCGACACAATTTGCAACAAAGCCGCTTATAAACGCACATAAAAACACTTCGAGTTGTACACAAACACGCATGCATAAATACTTTCAGCGAGCACTAGCACACACACACGCACGCACACACACTCCGGGCAAAGCTCCTGCTGAACTCAAGCATCCAGTGGCGTATCCTCTCTGACTCTGCACCGGATGACACCGGATTATTTTCTTCCCACAAACCTGAGCCTGTCTGCCAGCGGAGGAGGAGACTCCACACGCCTTTCCTACTCAAATCCAGATGTGCACAAACAACAATGAAAGAAAGTTCATACTCGCGCTCTGAAGTGTCTGAGTGAGGCCTGTTATTAACATTTCTCTTTGTTTAGGAACAGGAGAGGACGTGCATAGCTTTGGCTCTGGGCTGACGTCCAGCACATGCCTCAGAGACATCGTCTGGAATTATACTGAACAGGATGTGGACACAATGAGCCGACGCTGGACACACATTTACTCTCTGTGTTCAGAGAAGATTTCACTTCAGACAAGTACAGATACACAGGCTGAACAACAGAATGACTGATGGACAGACAGATAGATAGAAGGATGAATGGATGGATAGATAAAGAAAAAATAAATGGATGAATGGATGGACAGATCCAAATACAGAATGATCAATGGATGGACGATCAATGAATAAATGAATGGACGGATGGATGGATGGACACAAAAACAGAATGATGGATGGATAGATTGATCTAAATTGCATGAAAAAAGATGAATGGATAACAGATACAAGGATAGAACGACTGGATGGACAGATGGATGATCAATGAATGAAAGGATGGATAGACACAAATACAGAATGGATGGATGAATGGATGGACAGATACAAATACACAATGATCAATGGATGGATGGACGATCAATGAATGATCAATGAATCAATGAATTAATGAATGAATAAATGAATGGATGGATGGATGGATGGACACAAAAATAGAATGATGGATGGATGGATTGATAGAAAAACTAAGATGAATGGATAACAGATACAAGGATAGAATGACTGGATGGACACAGAACGATGGACAGATGGATGGATGGATGGATGGATGGATGGATGGAGAGACAGATGGATCATCAATAATAAATGGATGGATGGATGGATGGAAACAAAAACAGAATGGATGGATGAACGGCTGGACAGATACATAACAACAGAATGACTGATGGACAGATGATGGACAGACAGATAGAAGGATGGATGGATGGATAGATACAAAAACAGAATGATCAATGAATGGATGGTTGGATGGATACAAACACACAATGATGGATGGATGATGGATGGACAGATATAAAGGGTGGATGGATGGACTGATGAAACAATGGATGACAGATACAAGGATAGAACAATTGGATGAACAGATACAAAAACAAAATGATGGACGAATGGATGGATGGATGAATGGATACAGTGACGGATGGGTGGATGGGTGAATGAACAGCAGAATGAATGATGGACAGATAGATGAATGGCCTGACAGGTAGATAGAAGAACAGAATGATGAATAGAAGAATGGATAGATATATAAATAAATATATGGGTGGATTGATGAGGGATGGATAGATGCATGATAGGAGGATGAATGAATGGTTGGATGGATGGATGAATGTATGCACCTGCTCTCATTCCTGTTCTTCACTTCTGAATGTTTCCTAACTCTTGAGATGTCTCTGAAGAAGAAAGCAGCTGTCAGGAGCCTGAGTGTGGAGCAGCAGGAATGAGGAGGAATGAACAAATATTTCAGACTGGCACACTAATGAGAGCCTGCTGATGGAGAGAGACAGATAGAGAGCTCTATTACTCACACTCAGCAGATTATGTAACAGTAGATGAGTTTATCCATCTTTCCTCTCATCTTCTGCTCTCAGACTCTAACAGGGTTATCTCAGACTCTGCTCCAAGTGAATAGCCTCACTGTCTAACGTCTACAAACTAAGTTAACTGCTAAGTAAGCAGGGTGGTCATCTACTTGGTTTTAGGTCGGACAGTTCCTTTGTTCCTTTCTTTCTTCTGTTAAACACAAAAGAAGATATTTTGAAGAATCCATTTTCATTTTTGGGTGAACTATCCCTTTAAGATCACTGTTTTATACTTTATACGATGGTACACAATAAATAAAAGTAATTATTGTTATGTTCAAGTTAAGATTAAGTGACATTTTAGACACAGTATTGCCAATATAGACTGTTTAGCTTTATTTCTCCAATCATTGCACCTCTAATCGACTCAGTGGTGTTTTGTTCTTGAATGATTCAGTTGCAAATCAGTGATTCAATAAGTCATTCATAAACACAGAAACTGCATATTTCTATATTACTCTCACTATTTTTAGCATTTTTTTTATGACACAAAAAGTAAGAGTATTATGCTAGTACGCAGAATCAGTGACTTGCTTAACTCCTGAATGAATCAGTGATTTTAGATGAATCAGTCGACTGGTAAATCAGTGATTCACTTATCAAGCCATCTAATGGCAGTTTAAGCTTCATATTTAAATTTTATATGTAAAACATCAGTCTTATAACATTTTTTATTTAATCGTAACTGCAGTGTAAATGCATTCAGGGCATTTCTGAGCTGCATTAAATTATCTGTATAAATGCATCCAAATGCCACTTCAGATGCAGCTTCTCTGCCACTTCTACAGTACAAAGATAGATATAATGTCTTATTATCCAAATTGCTCAAGTAAATGTACGAATTTACACTACTATTTGGTATCAATGTTGGAAACATTTGTGCTGCATAATATTTTTTTGGAACTTGTGAAATCCTTTTTTTTTTTTAATGAATCTTTGATGAATAAAAAGTTAAAAATAACAACATTCATTTAAATTAAAATCTTTTATAAGAATATGCACTACCATTCAAAAGTTAGTAATTAATTAAGAAAATAAAAACAGCACAGCTGTTTACAAAACTGACTATCAGCATAAAAATTATTTCTGAAGAACCATGTGACACTGTGGTCTGGAGTAATGATGCTAAAAATTGGAGTAAAAAATACGGTAACAAAATGTTAAATGCAATGCAGGGAATTCTGGGAATGTCAGTTTATGGTTTTTCCTTGTAAATTTTACTAGAATTTACCATTAAACATTTAAGAGGTTTGTACTGTAGCATTTTCAGTTTTTTACTGTTAAAATCACAGTCATTTTTACAGTGTATTTAAGTGACAGATAGCCTAATGATATAAAAACTTTATTTGGAGTATTACTTGTGCAAGATGCACATTTATTATTAATATGCCTAAAATGTGTTTTAATGCCACTTTTAAAGATATATTAATGTATAATATCGCCTTTTAAATGCAAGATATTTAAAGCATACCTAAAGTTGGATATACTTGCAATAGCAAAATCATATTTACTAATTGTACTTCAGTAGTACAATTAAAGTACAGAATTAGTTTCCAATTCCAATTTAGCAGACTTGAAGTATACCAGTTTAGTATGCACTAAAAGTACAATTGCAGGGCATTTTATTAAGCACATAAATATGTACAAATGTATTTGTACACTCAAAAAAATGATTCTCCAACACTGGTCAGTTTATTTAAAAAAATTATTTCATTTAACACCATTATATTTGGTTCCCTATTTAAACAACTGCATTGTGTTTAACTGACTTGAAACAGTTCTGTTTTGGTTCAACTCAATATTTTCATTTTGAAAGAACATAAATTATTTTACTTGTGTAACTAGGAAGTGGATTTCCCCTTCCAATCATGCTTTGCACAGGGCTGGATAAGGATAGTAAATCTTGAAATAAAATGTTATTTTAGGCATTTTTTATTAAGATGATAAAATCGGGAGACTTTTTAATGTTTAATGCTCTTTTATGTTTGTATTTAAAAGACCTTGTGCTATGTTAGTTTTTTTGGGGTTACCATTGTGGTAAAGTGTAGAGCAAGTGCTTGGGGACCTGCTAACATGAATCAAATGATCCAACTCAATTAAATTCCATCGCATTCATTTGTTTTTTATGAGTTGGGGCTACAAATATTTATTGGATGGAAATTCTGCCTACAATTAAATTGAGTTCATCCAATGAATAATTTTTTTGAGTGTAGTGTACTTAACATGAAATCAATGTCAAATACATTGAAGTATATTTATTTTTCACTGGACTGGTTTGCAGATTTCATCCTGGCTTCACTGAAGTGCTTCTTCTTGGACAGCCGTGTTAAGACCTGTCTGTAGTTCTGATCCTGTATCTGTGTGACTCTCACCAGCTCTTTATCATCACCTCACGTTATCAGCTGATCCAATCCTCCTCGCCCTAAACAATGTCTGTCTAGCGCACAAAAGGCGGGCCTGTCTGCTTCTCTCTCTCTCTTGTCGAAATCTGTTTTGGTGCTCTGAGTTGTTTTTGTTCTCTCTTCTCCCTCCCTCTGTTGGCGCTCCAGTTTTTCAGCAGATTTGACGGCGTTCCAGCGTCTGAGAGCCATCATTCACATGAGCGCCTAGTTTCTTGTGTCACGAGGACAAAAAAGCAACACTCATTTCCATTTCACAGACTCCTTTCGCAGCGCGGGAGCGAGAAAAAGAGACTGTAGTTTGTGATGATTTCATCCGTCATGTGAATCGTGGCCCACAGAGATTCCTGCAGGCCGCTTTTTGACATCAGGGCTAAAAATAGAGCGGTTTGGTGGCAGGGCGAGAGGGCATTTATCATGAAGAGGAGGAAGAAGAAGAAAATGTGTGTCTGCTAACATACTAATCTCCACCTAAGGCAGGAGAAAGTGCGCTAGAACTGTGTCTGCATACTGTAGAAGACAAAATCAAGCAAACTCTGCATTATTTGTGGCCGCTGGCTTTTCTTTTTTTGGTCTTCTTTCAGCTATTTGTCTGAAGAAAAAACTTAATTTAAGTTTATGCTTCAAGTACATTATTTTATTAGATATACAATCCAATACACTGATAATACTAATATAAGTGGTTAATTAAAATTGTATATACTCATTTAAAAGTTAAAAAAAGAATATAAATTATAAAATTGTATATATAGGTTTTTGTGAACATAATATGTGTGTGTGTACTGTGTAGATTTATAATATATATATATATATAAAGACACACACATACAGTATATTTACAAAATATTTACATGTATATATTTTATATTCCCAATTAATTTTATATAAAAAAATATTTAATATATAAACATAACAATTTTAGTTTATATCTAGCAATTTTTAGATTATATCTTGCAATTGAGATTATTTTTCACACTTTAGACTTTATATTTCACAATTTTTAGTTTATATCTCATAAGTACATAAATACTTGAATACACATTCTTCATTCAGTATTTTGTGGAGGTATTTAAAGGAGTTTTTTGTAGAAAAGGTACAGCACCCTCAATCTCCAAACAAATGACTTGAATGCCCCTGAACTTTTTTTCTCACAATACAGATTTGTTTTTGCAACTGTGATGAAAAAGGGTCTGAATTGAGATATAAAATTGCAATTCAATTAACATATCAACTCAGAATTGCTAGAAAGAATATATAAGTACATGTATCTTGTATTTCTGACTTTTTTCCCCCAGAATTGCAAGAAAAAAGTATTTGTTTTTCTTAAAATAAATAAATATGTAGTTTAAAAGCAAGAAAAACAAGAAAATATATTTTTCATAAAATATAAAATAGCACATAAATATATGTAAAATAAACCAAGAAAATAAAAAGAATCACTGCTTTCAAAAACAAAATCTCTGCCTCCACATAAAAGTGTGAGGTTGTATTTGGTTTGCTCTTTGTAGTAGTTTCTCTTCATGTCTGCTGCTTTCATGATGCCTTATTGACATCTTCCTTCTCTCTCTCTCTCAGCACTCAGCGGACAGAAAGATTACAGAAGGTTGCGAGGAAAACCAGGTCACAAGGTTTGGATCACAAGGTTTCCAAGACCGTCTTCAAGTCAGATGTTCCTTGTGAGAGGCTGAAAATGTCTTTAAAAAGGTGATTTCATTACCTCTGAGTGTTTTCCACTCAAAAGGCCTTCGTTTATTTCACTCTTTTGCCTCATCGAGCTGCAAACAGCCTCTCTGCATTGATTTTTTAGTGGACTTTCTTCACCCGGCTGTGATGTGTATCCTCCCTCTGCGTCTCAGCGTTCGATTTGCCCGGCAGGTCTGTGAAATCGTCTTTATACATATTTTAAGATCTGTGAGAAAACGCTCTCATGTCAGCCCGAGCAATGGTGCAACCACCGCGCAACAGCTGATCTCCACACGGCCATCTTTGATCTGGTATGGATGGGAAGGTTAATGGGACACGGCTAAAACACGGCTCGCTCATTATTCACCATCTTCAAGGTCAACTCATCTCGTTGCTTTGAAATGAGACGTGCACTTTATGTCTTTTTTGGCAATAACAGACACCAGTTTCAGCCCATCAAAACACGCACGCTACAAAATGACTTGTAAAATGGGATATCATGATATGACTTTATATCTCGCAATTCAGACTTTATATCAGCCCTTTTTTATTAATATCCCATGATTCTGACTTTATATCTTGCAATTTTAAGTTTATTTTTCACACTTCAGACTTTATATCTCGCAATTCCGAGTATATATCTCACAATTCCCAGTTTATATTGTACTATTCCCAGTTTATATCTCGCAATTTTGAGCTTATATCTCACAATTCCCAGTTTATGTCTCGCAATTCCAAGTATATATCTCACAATTCCCAGTTTATATCTTGCAATTTTTTAGTTTATATCTCGCAATTCCTAGTTTATATCTCGCCATTCTGAGTATATATCTCACAATTCCCAGTTTATATTGTACTATTCCAAGTTTATATCTCGCAATTTTGAGTTTATATCTCGCAATTCCCAGTTCATGTCTCGCAATTCCAAGTATATATCTCACAATTCCAAGTTTATATCTCGCAATTTTTTAGTTTATATCTCGCAATTCCCAGTTTATGTCTCGCAATTCCAAGTATATATCTCACAATTCCCAGTTTATATCTCGCAATTTTTTTGTTTATATCTCGCAATTCCCAGTTTATGTCTCGCAATTCCAAGTATATATCTCACAATTCCCAGTTTATATCTCGCAATTCCAAGTATATATCTCGCAATTCCTAGTTTATGTCTCGCAATTCCAAGTATATATCTCGCAATTCCCAGTTTATATCTCGCAATTCCAAGTATATATCTCGCAATTCCTAGTATATATCTCGCAATTCCAAGTATATATCTCACAATTCCCAGTTTATATCTCGCAATTCCAAGTATATATCTCGCAATTCCCAGTATATATCAAGTATATATCTCACAATTCCCAGTATATATCTTGCAATTTTTTAGTTTATATTTCGCAATTCCCAGTTAATGTC
>JAUMHE010000008.1:2483390-2498817 GCA_032359235.1 Enteromius mattozi | reverse complement strand
GGGGACACTGAAAATGTCCTCATAAATCACCTACATATTGTAATACCTATGTCATACCCATGTCATTATACACATTTGTGTCCTCATAAACCTGCACACACACGCACGCACGCACGCGCACACACACACACTCACTCACACACACACTCACTCAGATGCATGCACACACACACACATACTGTGTTTAAAAATAGTAAGTGTTTATCTAAAATTGTAAGAATGCACACAGGTTAGGGGATAGAAAACATAGTTTGGTTAATATAAAATAATAGAAGTCAATGGAAAGTCCCCACAATTCAAAAAAACACTGTGTGTGTGTTAATGA
The DNA here is from genome assembly GCA_032359235.1 of Enteromius mattozi. Lineage (NCBI taxonomy): Eukaryota > Metazoa > Chordata > Actinopteri > Cypriniformes > Cyprinidae > Enteromius > Enteromius mattozi. Next base: position 2,498,492 of record JAUMHE010000008.1, on the reverse strand, counting down.
GATTATGTTCTTTGCTAGATAAATAAAACATCCTGAGCTGTCCGCTGAAAAGGACAGAAAATGGTCATTTCATCGTTCTGCTCCATACAGACGAGTGTGACACATTATGAGACGGAGCTGAGAAACGGCTTTATCTAAGAATGCTCCACCATCATCCCACCGAAGGAAGTGTTTCTGAGTTTAAGTGCATTTCAGTTTAGCATTTATTACATCTCAAAAGGGACACTATCAAATAGTACAAATGTCAGAAACTGAATTTAATGTCAGTGGTGTCAGTTCAATCTGATCTGAACGTTTGTTATGTCTGTATAATTGTGGCAGTAAAGATGCAAACCTGAGTTTGTCACACAAACTAACCACAGCAATAGTTCAGTAAACTCAGGTAAGTATGCTTAAACTGCTCACAACCCTTCCTCCCTACCATCTATTATTTTCAAGCATATTATTGTGCACCTTCTGGCTGCCGTCTTCTTTTTGTTTCAGATTACCAAGGCTTTTAACTCCTAGCCGTCATGGACCTCACTGCCGAGAGACGATCGTTCTTTATACCAGGCTACAGTAATGTCCTGGGATTTACTGCCATGTCTACATGTTACACGGTTTCATTTAAGACATTACTTAAGTTCTTAATCATCTGTATTTCTCTCAGCTGATGCCTCCAGGTGGGTTAATGCTACAGCTCTCATATGCGCAAATTATTATACCCTAACCCTCATACCTCCAAAGATAACTTGTGTTCCATTAAACTCAACTTAACTTGATGAAGGGGTACTGTCTGAACTGAAGTGAGAGTGGCTAGAAACTAAACATACAGACAGCAAGAAATATGATTCCAGGTTGATGCATGACGTTTTTACAATACTTCACAGTGCAGTCCAGCGATGAAGCCTGTTTAGATCCATCCTGAATGCTACTTTCTGTTGAAAATGGTGCCATCCTTTAGATTTCCAGAATACCTGCAAGACATCTTGAATGGATTGAAAGCACTCTAAGGACATCCTCTGCCATAAACTTGGTTTTGCTAAAGCTAACACTTTCCTAACAGTGCTATCTGAGAAAAGACAGAAGGAGATTTAATAAAATCACTGATTGTTCAGTCATTTGATTGAAAAAAAAAAATGAAAAAAAAAAATGTCTCTACAATCAGTAAATGAGACAGTGATGAACACAGAGCTGTCGTTTATTATAATTACATGTTGCAAATGAGATGATCGATATACGCAGATGCAGCAGCTAAAAACAATTTACATGCTAGCGCTGTGGGCAAAAATTACCAATGGAGAGAAAAACAAAGAATGAATGAGGGAAGTTGTCACAAACAGATGAACTAGTCATTAGTCACTGAACTGGCAGCCAAAAACATTACATTACAGAGAAAGCAATTTGTTTCTTTCTCCAGTGACGGACAGCCACGTGACGAACGTTTACGTCCAGAACCATTGCGAACAGCGAGAGAACTGAATGGAATTCTGAGGAATACTAATGAGTACAGCTCGTTCAGAACGAAACAATGCAAGGTCTGCTCCTTGCAGTTTGATGAGAGCATGTGTGAGAACATACGGTCCGACAGAACGACTCGGCATGCAGCGATGCTCAATTAACCCGTCTAAAAACAGCACCAATGCTGCACACTCAGACCACATCACAATCCAGTTCTGTGGTGTTTAACCTCCTAATCCATCAATCATCTGAAGTGTGCTACAGTCAGTTGTACACTGCATATAGTCAAAGATTAGCCATGTCAATAGAGCGGTACTAAATCTGCCCAGACTTACCTGTTTAGCGTTTACCCTTCGACAGAGTCGCTCCATTAGCTGTAAACGTTTTCTTACCAACAGCGAAAAGTTCCTTTTGTGTAACAATAATTGTAGGGCTAATGTAACTATCATCAGAAACTCAATGGTCTTCAACTAAAAATGCCAAAATAGAAGTTCAGTTTAACTTGAAATTATGCCAGTACTAATAACAATAATAATAAACAGTTGTTTAGCACTTTGTCAAAAAAGTGCAATTTTCATTTGATTTTATTAAATCATAAAATACAGAATCCAGAAAAAAATCTGGATAAATAAATGAATAAATAATAAATAAAATAAAATAAATAAAGTTGCATTTATTTTAGATGTCCTTTATGATTTTCAGCAAAATTAACACATCTGTAAATTTTGTCAGATGTTTTGGATAGAGCCCTGTGAATGCAAGGCACAGTGACACACCATCAAACAAGAGCAAAGAGACTATAGACGATACATTTTCCAGCGTTTCGCTTCAGCTGATGTCACAGAAGGTCGTATTTTCCTCTTATTAGAGAGGTGGCCGTGGCGTGCCAAAGTAACTGATGGTTGACAGAGGTGCATGAAGAGAAGCCTTGATCCTCCAAAGCATCATTAAATAAGACCTTGTTCACATTGCTTCAGTAATAAAGCACTGCTACCTCACCCGGCTCTATCTGGCACATATACACATTAAATATTTGTATCAGTGTATCAGTCCATACTGTCCTATTAACATGTTTACTCTACAGCAGAACCTACTCTTTAGTGCCTCTGCTGTGATGGATTGGAACAGTTCTTGTGGTCTCTGCTGATCCGGTCCACAGCTGCGGCTCCGAGAAACTGTTTAATTTTAAACTTCTAACAGCGCTAATGAGCTGCGCACAGAATTTTGCTTTCGGAAGTGCAGTTGGAGATAAAAGAAGCAGGAGGAAGTAGGTCAACACTGCGCTCTCTCCCAAAACAGCAGAAATCCACTTACAGCAGAACTCTGGAGCACCAGCTCTGGGGCCCGGAGCCAAGCGCTGCTGCGAGAAACCAGCGAAGGTTTAAAGCTTCACGAACTGTGCCATTTCTTACAGTCCTGCCGACACGGCGCTGGCCAGCAGCTCATCCACATCCATAAATACATCATGCAATTAAGATAATAAATATTCATGAGCAAGTAAAATGAATGCTCATCCTCTCAACCGACAGCCAATCTAATAAAAACATAGAAAAGACCTAAAGGCAACAGTCTGTGGGTGGCAATAACCATTTCATTTGTGCTTTTATTTTCAGAAATTAAAGTGCCCCTATTATGGATAATAAAAGGTTTATATTTTAGTTTTGGGGGTCCTTAACAACAGGTTGGCATGCATGCAAGGTCAAAAAACCCTTTCCTTGTCTTATAATATGTATTTATTTTTACCTTATTTGCTCAACGGCTCCCAAACGATTCACTCAATGATTCACTTTTCCAAAACCCTCCTTTGCGTCATGCTAATCTGCGCTGATGGGTCGATTTCATTTATTTTATAATAAAAGCAGTGTTTGTGAGCATAGTGCTGCTTTGTGTACAGCGTTACCGGGGAAAACACTATTGCTAATGATTCATGTTGACATCAAAATGAAACGTCTCAGGATGTTTGAAAAATGACTCGTTTCAATGATTCAGAGTTGACTCTTTCTTTTGAGAGACAATAACATTATTTCAGATTGAAAACTTTGTGGGATGTTGTAGCAAATTAGCTCAAAAGGGAATCATTTGAGATTTTATAGGGAATTTGAACAGAATTACTGAATTACTACGGAGTCGGCCAGCGATTCACAATGGTGTTCATGAAAACACTATTAAAAAGCACAGTAACAAGATCGGCAGCTTAAGACATTAACTGGTATGCACAAAACACAAGATACTCCTCTTTTCAATATAAATGAGACTTCATTGGATAAATCTAAGACACATAAACTAATCTAACACAAACACACATGCGCTCACACATTCACACTAGTTGCAGGAAGAGAGAAAGGGAGGAAAGAATGAGTTTTAGAGAATGAAAATGTGAAATCCCAAGTTTACAGCAATATGTGGGATTGCTTAGACCTGAACAACCATCAATCACTTTATTAACCCTCACACTGAGTTCCTCAATGAAGCTAAAATGTATATTAAATGCACCAGCTCAGCATGAGTCTGGAGGTTACTTTGCGTTGGCTTTGTGTTACAGGGTTCACTTTGTTGTCATCATTGCAGAAAGGGGTTTCCTGAGGTTGCAAGTAACAAGACTAGCTGGGTTTTCTTCTTAGTGTGGCTCAGTAGCAGTGGGCATGCAGGCTGGAACGGCTCTTAAAAAACACAAAAAGTGAGGACGAAATTTATGATTAAGAGCAACGGCTAAAACTAAAGCTAAGAGCCTAATTTTGTATTTAAACCCAACTTTGGGCACAACCCAAAATGGTGTCTTGACCAGTTAGATATTGTTTAAGCTTGAGGTGTTGCAATGTTTCTCCTCTCAATTTGTAAGCCTGAGGGACTACAAATCAACATGTCATCTCATCAGTCACATGACCTGAATTCTCCCGCTCTTGCAGAGTATAATTTTGAACATGATTTTTATAACAATAATATGATAAATATGACTAAAAATTGACTGGAACAAACACACATATACTAAACACACACATACTAAACATGAATGTGAACCTATAAATAGTTATTCATACACAATGAGTGATTAGCACATGGTAGTTAAATGTGTTACATACATAATATACAGTTATGCATAGAAGTGATTTGTTGTTCATAAGTCCTTTAAGATGATGAGCATGTATATAAATGGAAAGGCAGTTTCTGTGCCATTCTGTAAACATAAGGACATGTTCTGTGAAGACCAAAGGTTAAAAGGTCTCAAAAGGAATTTCAGTCTGGTTCTTGTCCTCTAGTTGGAGGAAGTCAATCCAAAGAGTTTGTGATCATGATTACTATCATGGGTTTACATGTGATGATCATGCCGTGCTGTGTCTTTGACCATTAATCTTGGTTACTTGCCCCAGAGACAATCTCCTTCTTGAGTTGGGATTATTAATAAGTTGAAAGAGTTGACTGGTTGGCTTTGCGGATTCATGAACATCCTGTTGTGAACATCCAGACCAAATCTTACAGTTTTTCTCACTTGCTAAAACACTAAAACCCATTGGTTGAACAAAGTTCTTAGTTGCCTGACCTCATTTAGCTAATTGTGCAGTCTGTTGTCAATACCTTAAACCATTTCACATGGTAAAGCATAATTTTCAGATCTCACTGCAAAAAAACTCTTAACACATCCTGCACTCTAATGCACATCATCCATACTGGTAAACACAAGTCATAACAGTCAAATACAAATAGAGAACACATGTCATTGATTGAACACAACCACTTAGAATTGATGTAACCTGTTTCATGTTTTTGTTCATCAAAAGACAATGACAGAAAAATATTACATTTGTTTTGAGATTAAAAATGTGGTTCTCCCTTACAACTTTATGTTTTGTTTTTTGGTGTATTGTTTACTGACTGCTTGATTGTGTATATCATTTTGATCACTGTGTTGATGATTTGATTTTGAACACAAGTGAAACTGTTTTGAGGCGAAAGTTTCATTTTGTGAGAGGAGTCAGAGGTTGTGTAAATAGTGCTGGAAGAAGAGGTCTTGTGTCCAATGGTTTCAGAAAATGGAGAAGGTTTCACAAATTTTGTTTTAGCAAGTGAGAAGAACTGTACATTGTCTGGTTTACTCTTCTATCCTACAATGGTTTCATTCACTTAGAGTTGTGTTACACACTGCATGAAAGCTCATTTTGAAAATCCATAATTGGGGCACTTTAATAAAAAACGGAAATGGTTTACACTGCCACAAATCTCTGAGTCTGAGGCGTATAAGAAAAGTCGTGGCTATCAGTCTTCTATATCAGACTCTAGTGAGATCTGGGTCATTGCTACAGAAAAACCTGCCCACGACGCTGGATGAGCTGACCTCACTGCTCACGCGTGCAAAACCACATTTTTTTCTTCAGCAGGTGCTTTTATTCAAAAAGGAATACTACAGCCAAATGCAAATGATGCAACACAATGATGGCATCAATGAGACTCCTCTTTATAAGTTTAAGACACAAGACCACTTGACCTAAAAGCACTTGTGCATTTCCACAAGAATGAACCGCAATTAGACTCTGAGAACACTGAGAATTTGATGAATGTTTTATGAACAACATATTTACCAGGCTTTCACGAATTTCTCTGCTCAATTCGCATGATTTTGATTACAGCGTCGATCCTCCACAACCAGATGTCAGATTCCAGCTTGTTGGTTCTGTGTTTTCATCCAAACGCGTGTCACTCTGTTTCACAGCGCGGGTTGCAGGTGTACAGAGATCAATTAAGCCTTTTTGTTTTCACAGCAAATGGACCTGCAATTACACACACTCATTTAAACACAGCAGTGGATATGATGTAGCGCTGAGAAACCCCACTGATGCAGAGGAATCTTAAATCACTGCAGATGGCATGTGTGTGTGTGTGTGGACAGGAATAAAGGAGGATGTGGACTCGTTTAGGAGGATAATCTGTTTCCTGAGCCATTGTCACTAAACGAGACAGAATCTGCCTGTTAAGGGAGGGTTTGGGTCACACATGCTCTCTGAGCCTCTATTTAACAACACAAAGCCTACAATTATTGCTGTCCATTTGTGGCTTCGCACTGTAATTTAGCTCAGAGAAATCTCCGCCAGTTGCTGCAGCTCACAGTAACAATGGCTCTGTCCTTGAAGGCCTCGTTTCCGGCTAAGATAATGCCGTTTGCTTTTCCTCTTTCATGCTGCCGTCACCTCATCTGCTCTGTCTTGTGCATCAGTGCAGCACATAAAGCACCTTGGCCACGGGGCAAAATCTGTGATGAAATTATGTTCAACTCCGGGGCAATCAGACACTCCGAGTCGCTTCTGCAGTCGCTTCTGCAGTCTGTTGATGAAGCCACCCGCAGGACCCCGAAACAGTCCAATCTTAAAAGTTACACAGAAAGCAGGTGTGATCTCGAATTAAAAAAATAACCTTGACCATGACAATAACAGCTTCAAAAAACAAATGTTATGAACACATACTGTACATAACATACATAGAGGATGAAAATGTCGCTCAGTAGAGTGGATGGAGATGTTCTCCACAGTATCTCCACTCCATAAATATCACAACTTCATTTTCAATTAGTGATGTGCATTGCTAAGAACTTAATTTGGACAACTTTAAAGGTGATTTTCTCCATTTTTTTGCTCCCTCAGATTCCAGATTTTCTAATAGTTGTATCTCAGACAAAATTGCCCTCTCCTAACAAACCAGACATCGATGAAAAGATTAGTTTTTCATTGTTTAGATTATCTATACATCTCAATTTCAAAAATTTACCCTTATGACAGTTTTTTTGGTCCAGGGTCACATTTACAGAGAGCCATCAGAGCAGGGCCCCCTCAGTCTGTTCTCAGTCGTATCCCCCTCGTTCGTGACAGAACCAGAAAAAAACTGTTGCGTATATGAATCTCAATCACAGAGTCAGCCCGCAAGTCCACAGACAAACCTCATCTCATGAAACCCTGATAGTGTGTTTTCATAATGCCTAATTATAAATCTATAGTGGGCAATCTGCAAAACATCCAAGCATTGACATCAAGTAATGAAGAAGGTACATTCTCAGTGTCTTTTAACAGTTTTGCAGCCCTGAGTTCATTTCCATCCATTCTCCAATCCATTTGTCTTCTGAAGAGTTGTGAAGATATCAGGCACAAACACCATGCAGTAAGACAACATTTTATAAAAATATATAGATGTTGTTAAGGAGATGTTAAAGTTTTGTGTTGATTTGTGAGACAGAAGGACTGTGGCAATGCACTGCTTTAAGTGGCCACAACTAATATTAGGCAGACATTTAAACATTTTCAGGGCTTTTAAAATGCCTGAAAGCATCTACCTGCACAAGAACAGCCAGCTGTAACAGCAAATAATGGTAATTTGTTCTTCATAAATGTCAGGAGCCCCACACACCATACAGCAGATCAGGAGAGAGATGAGGAGAAATGTTCAGACAGCCATGAAATGTCTGAGAAGACGAGAGATGTGGAGGAACTGCCGGAGGAAATGAGAAACAAAACACAAAGAGAGAGAATGGAGCATCGAGGGATACGACTGGCCACAACGCCTGAGGGATTATGGAAAAAACAGACAATCACTTGGAGGAATCAGAAAACTAGGACAGGTAAAGCCCAAAATAAAATAAAAAAAACAATAATAATAAATAAACCCCTCAAACGAAACAAGCTGGACATAAACCGCTCCAAACCCAGAGAACCAGTGGGAGACTCAAGGACATCTGCTGATCAATCACACGGCTTCACAGAAGAAACAAGACACTGTGAGAGAAACTGAATGAAGGGGCAGTCGTGGCCTAATGGATAGGGGGTTGGACTTGTAACCCAAAGGTCGCGGGTTTCAGTCCCAGATCCGGCAGGGATTGTGGGTGGAGGGAGTGAATAACCAGCTCTCTCTCCACCTTCAATACAACGACTGAGGTGAGACCCTTGAGCAAGGCACCGTTTCCCCAACTGCTCCCTAGGCACCGCAGCAATGGCTGCCCACTGCTCCGGGTGTGTGTTCAGGGTGTTTGTGTGTGTGTGTATGTGTGGTTGATCACTTCTCACTGCTGTGTGTGTGCACTTGGATGGGTTAAATGCAGAGCACAAATTCCAAGTATGGGTCACCATACCTGGCCACAAGTCACTTCACTTTCAGTTTTGTTTTTTTTTAAATCAAAATGCAGCCCGGGTCTAAACAGTTCCTGTTTTGAATGACCGTTCATTAAAGGGCAGTCAGTTCATGATAGTCACACAAAAACATCCTTCAGATGAGCAGAAGCTCAGCTATAGACAGATCAGTCCCTGACTAACTGATGCTCCAGCTTGTACAATCTTTCTCTTACAAAATCTCTACAGCTGTCAACTTTTGTTCTACAATAAATAATATTCTAGTAGACTTTATAAACCTTTTACATATTTCACAAAAACAAATTATTGGTTATTGTTTAGGATATATGACCCAATTGTAAGGTTCAATCAAATGATGTTTGAGCGGCAAGCTAAAATCATAATCAACAAAATTGATTTTTAACAATTTTCAAAAATAAAAAAACATCTAGCAAATACAGATAACTACCACAATAAAACAAAATAAAAACATGATAACATAATAAAAAATATGATTGGAGTATCTGTTTTTGCCAGTAAAGAATAATGTGTAAATATGAGAAATGGGTCTTTTGAATGATTCATTAAAAGAAATGAATCACAGAGTCATCTGTCTCGTGGACAGTTCTGTAAATAATGCGTCGACGCTGAGTGAGATGTCAGGAGTGATTTGGAGGAAGACACACCTGTGAAAAGTGCCTCACATTAGAATCTCACACCTGTAATTCACAATTCTGCACACGCTCCTTCCCTACAGTATTTGGTGTTATTATGTGTCAGCGCTGATCTATTTATCTGTCAGCGTCTCGCTCTCCAGCCTAAAATCTCATTAAACGAATGTGATGTTAACTCAATGTGTCCATCTGAAACTCTGTCAGGCCGGTTCACATCTCTGTCATCTCACCGGCGTCCTGCGTTTGGAAAGATGAACCGTCACCGTCCCTGAAGAGACCGCATGTGTTCTGTGTTCAGAGCAGACCGAGAGCAGCCAAACAGCTCAGAAAGAGACAAGGCGTGAGCGAGGAGGCGCCAGTGTAATTGAGTCTCTCAGTGGTCAGAGAGGCTTAAGTCAGCCTCCATTCATGATCAGTGAGCTGAATCCTTGCAGACACACACAGGAAGTGAGGAAGCATTGAGTAATGAGAGCTTCCTGCTCCGTGAGGATCTCTCTTACACTGCCAATATCCGCTCATTTCACGGAGCGTCACGGGGATCCAGCTCAGATGAAGAGTTCAGCATCATGAACATACACAGCACAGCTGTCTCTGACAGAGAGAGAGCAGGAGGACACAAACAGCAATCGTGAGTACACTGTCTGCCATCTTTGCAGGACTGAGATGTAAAGAGTGTACAAAGAAGCACATCTGTAGTGAATACTATATTTTCATCATGACAGGCATAAACATAGCTATCTATTGGTACAATATGTGTCACGTGACTAAACATGTAAACTGTAGATGATGATGGAGCTCATTAACCCTTACACTCCGTACCATCCCATCTTTGTCTGCTTTCGAGAGTTAAAAACATATCTGTTTAATATGTTATATAGATAATGGCCATATGTTGAAGATGTGTTTATATTGTATTTGTGTTCATATTGCCTGTGTGGATGTGCTAAACCCCTTGTTAAGGGACCTTCAGCTACAGAAAGGTGCTATAAAAATACAATTTCTTCTATGCATCATTGTTTTCAAAAGCCTCTGTTCACCCTACAACGGGAAAATAGTGTTTTCAAATTTATCCAAAATTATCCAAAAGCTTTGTTGCTTTTGTTTTCTTTGACAAAAACACCTTCTCAATGTGAACAAGGATGGATGGATGGATGGACGGATGGACTAGTAATTTTGCTACACACCTCACACTCGTTTCTTTGCTGTTGTCTTTAACAGCGCTGAGCTTTTATTAAATGAAGAAACTTTCTGTAATGCTGTAATGTCAGATCTTAAACAGCATGTAAAAAGCTGTGCTTGCTCTGTAGATTCTGACGTTTCTTCAAATAGAAACTCCAAGTAGCTGTCATACCTCTAAAATGAAGTGCGATACCCCAACGGTAGTTTACACATGCTTAACCCACCAGAACATGTTCCTCTTCAGTTCAGTATGGCAGAGAGACGGTTGTTCCTGGGGAAAACAGCTCTAGACTCTCTACTCGATAAGTGAATTTGAATTGACTGGTGTGGACTGGAGCGGCTCAAGAGGAAGATGATTTGATTCCGATTCTTGCAGTGACCATTATGCTATAGGATTTCTGAAAAATGAAAAGTACAAATCAACAGCTCATCCATTTTCACGGAAAGCTATCGTCATTCCCAATCAATACAAACAGGCTCAGTGGATGCTGCACACAAAGGAGAAATAAAAGCCATTTGGAGATTTGGTTCAGAGTTGAATCTATTTCAAAGAATGAAGATGAGTTAACCACATTAAATGGTCCAATCTTCAACTTTAATAGACAAGACAGCGCAGAAGAGTGATAGTTCAGGGATCGACAGTAACCAAATTCATATTTACTTTCAGAATGAAAGATATTAAAAGGTTTAGCAGCGACAGCGCACGCATGGTGCCCAAACGTAAACCAAAGCACAACGAACATCTGCGCACAAATCAAATCAATCAGTTCTGGTGTCTGGACGGACTGACCAGTACCATCGATTCAGTATGATGTAGAATTGTATTATCTGAGGGAATCATGCTGGCCATTTATTCAGCGTGGAACTCCTGCCCTGTTACTCGGACGGCTCGGCTGAATACAGATAAGACTTCCTTAGACTAACGATAAGCATTCTCTAATTGAGAGAAATGATGTAATATCGATCTTCCAAACAGCCCCACGGCTGTGACATTTACCAAAGCAGCAGCGGTTGACTGCAGAGGGACGGAAAAGAGCACGGATTTACACGAGGAAACCTGCGGCTTACATAATTATTAGTCTGGAAGCGGTTCTGTACACTGGAACATGAAAGCTGACTGATACACAGAGAAGAAAAGAGACGAGGGGAAAAACAACATTCACTTTAAAACTATGAATTCACTGTAGATCATTTTCATAATTACGATGAAGTATTGACTCATGTTTTCCTTTTCATATATTTTACAGAAAAATTATTTATCTATTAAAACCACTGATCATTTTACATTTAATGCACATCCCTATACATTCAAATACCACTGAACAAAAAGATTTTCCTAAAATATTAGAGCTCACAAGCTACTTTCTGGCATTTATTAGCATAGAGAACTGTAATATCTACATGCTGATTTGCAAATGCCCAGAAGGACAGACCAGTGTCAGTTTCAAAAGGCAGATGTTCTATTAATGTTCTTTAAAAGCACTCCTGTTCACACGGCCTGAGCTATCTGAAGCAGAACCTGATCTGTAAAATGCAAAACTATTCCATCCAATCCACTGGTGGCCCACTTGCCAAAAGTGTTCTCATCGAGTCTCTGACAGTGGCGCTCGCCCATTGTTTTGGATCCTCAAGTGGTGCATTCAAATGAAAGGCTGGTGGCGCTGCCATTTAGAAAGTGAGTCACGCAGCGCTCGATGGCCATCTCTTGTGCCCCGATGTCAGATCTCATAGCAGAAAATGCATGTCAGGAGTCCTGGCTCTGAGAGAGGAACCGCTGGAGCTGGTTTTAGAGGCTTATTAGAACAGGGAAAGAAAGAGATCTCACATCTAAATAACACACAAGAAAACATTAGTGTGCTAACGGCTGTAAAAACCGTGTTCGTATAAGCAGCTCACAAACTCACAATGCCAGATAGCCAATATCAGCGATAACAAAATGGCTAAAACTTCCAGTGATAAAAGGCCTTATAGGGCTTATGACAACAGGCCAAATTAATAAAAAAACATGTTGTTACTAAACTCATCAGGCACCTACAAGACATGAACTGGAGGAACCTTAACTTGACCAGTCTCATCACTTACTGACACTGTTTGAAAGTTATAAGCACAAAACCTAGCAAATAAATGAAAGGCAGGTGGAGCTCAGGTGGTCTAAGGCTATTTCTACATCAGTCTGTTCAAGAGTCTTGAGCAGAAACAAGCGAAACTAAAAATGGTCAGCTCTTCCCTATCAATCTGGCAAATTTCACAACTGTCGTCCAAATGTTTCTGTGAGCAGCCATAGACTTCAACAGCAGAACAACGAGCAAACTAGCAGATGGTGCTTGGCATCTAATGAAGCTCTGGGAATGAGACAAAAAGACAGAGACACATCTGAACTGTAGTTTACTGTAGTTTAAATGATGAGAGGATGACACACGCACTGCAGGTTCATTTCATTATTATTAAAACATTGTGTATATGAAGATTATCTATTACGATCGGGCCAGAAAACATCAGTTCAAATATGTTTTTTTGTCTAATCAACTGCCTTTAATAGTACAGAAGCTATAAACCACATCCTGAAATACTATAGACGGTTTCATCGACCTGGAGCGAACTTAACTTCCGGTCTGTGTTTGTTTATCGGTCTGGTTAGTGTCGCCGGCTACAAACGCAGCTAATGATGAGTAATGAAGTTGGTCTCAGGTTATTGTGCTGTTGGATGTGTTTCCCATACATACATTTATTTACTTGTGGAGATCTGCCACAATATCAAAACTGACTGATTTTCCAAAAGGCTTCGTTGAATAAACATGATTGTGCACGTGTAAAAATCAAACCGAGGCATGGATGTTTTTATATTACTGTATTTCTGAAGGAAGACTGTCTTTAGAAAATGTCATTTTCCTTTCATCCTGCATGTAAGGCAGTGTTTGTAAGCTCAGAGCTGCTTTGTCTACAGCCGTTACCGGGAAAACCTCTCGTTTCTCGTGCTTAAAGCACCTCCTGCTGGCAGAGAATGAGTTTGCACTTTTAATAAATTTGTCTGATTTACGCAGCGAACATATTTTGCTTGTTATCAATAAATAATCTACTCTAGAAGGACTTAGCTGTTGTTATTGATTCTCTTGGGATCTCTACCCGAAGTTACGTTAGGACCACAAAGATACGCATGCGCAGTAACGTTTGTTTACGTTGTTGTCGAACAGCTCAAAACAACAATGTCGGATCTGCAGATGAAAACCACAGTGAAAAGACACACACACACACACACACATTCTGGAACAGATGCAGATCATTTCACATCAGCGTAACACATCTAGCTACAAAACATATCAGCTTGTACAGCCAGGTACAATCAATGGCTGATCTTCTCCAGAACACATCAGTTATGAACTAAAGAAAAACAGACTCCAAATATTGTATTATCAATGAAAAGACATAGACTGAATTAGACTGGTTGAAACTGATCTTTCACCAGTGAACATCTCTCTGAAACATCAGCCGCTACTAACCTGAGTAATTCCATACTTGAACTGACACCTTAACTGTCAGAAAGGCTCAGTTCTGCATCTTACCGATATGTCAAGATTCTGTGTCATACATCAACAAAGATCTTCTGTATATAAGAACAAACTCAAGATGGCTCTATAGTTCAATCCTGAACGGAGCTCAAAGACTCTCAAAACATAATCTTACAATTCAATCAATGTAGTAACACATCTGCATAATTACTAACATTATATCTCCCCCCGCATTGTTTTTCTTTGTTATCCAAACATCATATGGAGTCTTTCATTCCTTACTAAGTTGTTTTTGGCTTAGAGATGTACTATGCAGAATGTGCAAAAATATAACGCCATGACTTTCAGTGAACTCCTCAGTTAATCTGATTAGGGTAGAGTGATTTCAACCTTGTCATTTATATGCATCATTTAACCACACATCACTTAATAGCAATTAGGTTAGTAATTAATCACTACACCAAATTACTATACATTGAACAAAATTTCCCATATTACCACAACAAATTAATAACTCAAATTAATCAACAATTTAATAACAAATTATACAACTACTGTGCCACCAACTTTACCTGCATGCATACATACTGTATAAATAAACTATATAGCAGATCTCGACTACTTCATTGTTTATATTGTGCCAAAATGTAAACTATATTATTGCATAGCTCCATTCTGATAACTGTCAGCTATAAGACATGGCAATATTAAGATATTATAACACTAAATAACACAATATATAACACTAACATTGTGTAACTATGTGTATTAAGTGTATGTGTATTAGGAAAGCACTATCGGAAAATCCCATCAACCCCGGCTTCTCAAAGCATCGCACCATAGCAGCTGACTAGCACTGCGTTTCTTGTCTAGTCTTTCAGCAGTCACAGTTAGTAGGTTATTCCACGAGTCTGCAGTGATCTGAGCCGGTTAGTCTTTGTGAATAGCCTCATTCATGTTCACTCATTCGAGTCGAAGTCTCTGACACTCATTTAGCATGAAATGTGGCACATAAAAGCTCTATTGTTTTACAAAGGTGTGATTCTGACACATTACACAGGTTATCAAACACAGCACAATCATTTCAGCGCAGCACTGAGAGCCATCCACACACACTCACACTCACACAAACACACTCTCTCTCTCACACACACACATGTTGTGTTTCCATGTTTTATGGGGTCTCTCCATAGGTGTAATGGTGTTTATACTGTACAGACT